>QKWP01001173.1:123366-161074 GCA_003550325.1 Gigaspora rosea | reverse complement strand
TAGCAAATAACTTTTGATCCAATGATCCGATTTAGATAAAACAACTACCAAAGTGTTTGTCTCAATGAGACGATTCTAATGAGCCAAAAATTGTTAAAATCGAATTACACGATCCTGAGATCATTAAGGATTTGTATCACTTTACATGTTTAAGAATTGATTAAATTTAAACATCTAAGTGAAAAATCCTTAATAATCTTAGCATTTGTAATTAAATTTGGATGATTTTGTATCTTTAGAATCGTCTTATTGAGTCAAACACTCTGGTAGTTGTTTTATTCAAATTAGGCCACTGATTAAATTTTTAATAGTATTTCAAATATGTGCAAATATATTACTTATTTGCCCTTGATCATATGACCATAATGAGGTATTTTATTTATAGTCGCACCTCTTTACAATTACCAAAATAGGGTGCGATGGACTTGGTAATCATAGAGAGGATTGACTGTATAAAAAAATTTTAATTGTTCTATTTATAAGTGTTCAAATTTGCTAAATTAAGCCAATAAGCATTAAGGGGTAAAATTAACGTTTGTGTAATATAAGGAGTAATAACAAGAAAAGAAAAAAATTTTTTTTAACAAAATAATACCAACAATAACAATAATATTAACAATATCAACAAGAGCAATAATAATAATAATAATAGTTTATAAATATCGAACAACATATTCTCAAAGAAGAAATAGTTGTAATGCTTTGTTCGAAGTAGTTGATACACTTCAAGGAGAGAATATAAGGTAAAATAGAATAATAATATTTATAATATAGTATAATATTAAGGAAATATTGTTATAGCACTATAGCATTATAGTGCTATGGCGCCATAGTGCGACCCTTCTCTTATGATGTAATTAAAATAGTTTAATAAATTAATGTCGATCAGCATAAACAATAAAATAAATTAAAATAATGTCAATCGGTATAAATAATAAAACAAGCCAAAAAAAATTTTAGATCAATTTTTCTCAATTCAAACAAAAGTGAAAAATTTTAATCTAATCAACTTGTACTAACACCACAAGAAAGCTCATAGTGAATATACAAACCAATACATTTGATTCGAATGAAATTGCCTACTAACACTACAAGAAAGCTCAGGTGAATATACAAACCCCAAAAATTTTAGTTCATTTTTTCTCGCATACATTCGATTCAAACAAAATTGTAAAATTTGACCTTATCCTTATCAACTTGTACTAATACCACAAGAAACTATAGCTGAATATGGCGATATTTCATAGATGGGACCAGACAATAAATGGTGTTGATGTTAATATCGATGCATTATATAATAATAACCAAGTTGAATATGAAACCAATATAGCAAGTTCTGAAAATACCTACCAGCAAACGAATGCAATGTTTTCTGCCTGGAACAATACAATTAGTGGAATCAGTGAAATTGATACCTTTTATGAAAATAATCAAATGGAATATAGTATTGAGAATCAAATCGAAAGTGAAAGCAATTTTATAATGAATTCAGGAGGTGTTTACCAGGGGGATTTCAGGCTAATGAGGCTAATGTACCTTTTTATAAATAGAATTATGTGGACAATATATTCAATGAACCAAATAATAATAATCAAGCTGAATTTGATGTCAATAGTGGAATACTATATGATATGAATCAAATTAGAATAGAAGCAGAGAATCTTGAAACTATTCAACGTTATAGATTACAAGTAGGCATGGTATTTTGTGACTGGTATCATGCTATGAATGAAATCACAAAATTTGAAAAAAGAGAGGGATTTAAAGTGCGTTGTTATTGTATTGAAAAATTAGAAAATGGTAATGTCCGTAGACGCATACTGGTTTGTGAATAACCAAAAGTAAAGACCCAAAAAAAGAAATTAAACAAAGCGAATTGGATGTACATGGCAAATAAATTTGTCATGTCCTGAAAAGATAACTCTCACAAACTTGTGTATATTGCAAAATTAATTAACGACCATAGAAATCATAAGCTTGATCAAGAGACCTTCAGGAAAATATAGCATTCACAACAAAGATGACTGAGGATGTCAATTTTTTTGTAACGAAGATGAATTGTAGCCCTTAGCAGATTCATAAAGCCCTTGAAGAGAAATATTTTACTAAAGTTTACATGCTAGTGCTACGACAGGTAATCCAATGATTTCGTCCAAAACTATGTAATAAGAGTAATGATGCCAGTCAATTGTATAAAGATTTACTAAGTAAGAAAGAAGTTGATCCTCAGTGGTATGTTTAGGTAGATTGGGACCCGAATAGTAAATGTCTTCGTTAATTATTCTACATGTTCCTGACCAAATTGAGCGATGGCTGAAGTTTAGTAATATTGTCCTGAATGATAAACTGATTCTACTAATGGTTATGAGATGGTATTATCGCTTTTTTAATAGTTGATAACCATTTGTCATCACGTTTGGTGGCACAGGCATTAACAGATAATGAAACAAAAGATGCACTACCTGGATATTACAGCAAAACAAAGTAGCAACTCATGGAGCTGTTCCACAGATTATTTTTACTGATGTAAACCCTGCCTTAGTCATGCAATACGCGATGAATTCCAACTACTAACGCTCTTCATTGCATGTTTCACATTGCACAGAATATCCCTTTAAATCTGAAAAATCATCTTAAAACTGTTATGACGAGTTTATTAAAGAGTTCTTTGAAGTGCAGCAAACTAGTTCCATTACAATATTTGAATATCGGTAGAAATGTCTTCTTGAAAAGTATAACAATTAACATGTGGTTAATTATTTGCAATGGCTTTATGCTAATAAGCATTCATGGGCAAAAGCATTTGTACTTAAATTATTCACAGCAGGGATGTCATCTACTTCACAAGTAGAAATCTATAATACAAAAATCAAGAGGTTAATATTTAATTCCAGTACAGTCCTCTTGGAACTTGCAGAAAAATTAACAGCATGCATTCTTGAAAAAGATAAAAAAATGGAATACACTTTATTTCGTGCATCAGTTTCTAAAGCAGCTTTGGTTGCAACAGCTGATACTATTCTTCCAAATGTTTGTAGAATGCTACGCGAATATCTAACTATAGAAATGCTACAAATTTGGAAAGATCAAATCAAACAATCATTACAATAGCATGCTGCAATAGTGGTTCCAGATGAATTACAGAAATATCTTAGTATAAGCAGTACAATTAATTTCAAGTTACTAACTAGTAATTATCATTGCTGCATTAATGTTAGTCTTACAAAATTGCAGATTAATCTTAATAATCCTGTCTTATTTGGTGAAAATCAAAATCTTACTGACATTATCGCCAAGTCGATGCTTGATCTCGTTGATATGAATAAGATTATAGAAATGCGGGGGTTCGACGTATTGTATCAAATAAAATACAGCATTTTGTAATACTCTTGAATGATAGAACACATTTATGTTCTTGTTTTGAGCATTGTAACCATGAAATAGTTTGTCGCCATTTTTTTTAGGCAATGCTGTGTACTCAGGCTGCTGCATTTCATATTCAGCTTATAAGGTCACGTTGGTATAATGAAACTTGTAATGATCCAGCAAAAGAACCATTTCTGGTTGCACAAAAGTTTGAGATGGAAGAATCAATGATGATGGGTTGGAGTAGCTCAGTTCCTTATCTTAATGTTTTAAATCAAGGTGCTATATTTGAAGCTCAGGATATAAATCACAAAACTATTAATGAGCATAAGTTATATGGAGAGGCATGGAGCAAGGCTAGAGCAGCTTTAATAGTAGCTGTTCAAAGACATGATTATAACTTTATTGCTATTCTTGATAAATATTTGAATGATTGCCAAGAACAACTATCTTCTGATAGTGATAGTGAAGTTACTTCAAATGGCACTTTGGATAATGAAATTGAAGGGAATTTGAATTTAGAAGAATTAATGAATCCTCATAAATGCAAGTCAAAAGGTCAGCCCAAAGAAACTAATAGAATACGACGTGCAGATGAACTACCCAAACCAGCAAAACGTAAATTATACTATAAAATTTGCGGACGCAGTAGTCATAATCGAGTAACTTGCTCTCAAAGACAAAAATAGTAGTTTTAAGTGACATTGGCAAGTATGTAATGCTGGTTGTATATATTTAATAAGTGATGCCAAAAAAGCCAATTTTAATTAGTTAATGGTAGCTTTCTTTGGCATCATTTAGGCTGCTTATTTCGAAATTGAAATGTATAGTGCCAAAATTAATATTGAATATAGAGTTACTAACCTAAAATTTCGTTGATTTCAATGTAAAGATCAAACATCGTTTGTTCATTCAAAATTTTTATTTAACTATCACATAACAGTGAATCTTTTATATTGGTAACTTAGTATAAAACCAATTTTGGCATCATATAAGCATTAACTAAGGGTGAAACCTGAATTGAGAGCATGTAACATTTAAATATAGCTGATTTACGATAATGCATTAAATGTAAATGTGTATATGATTTATATAATTAGTTCGCAATTAAAGTTTTACCTTGTGTTACATCGCAGTGAATCTTTTTGTTAGTAACACTAGTATAAAACCAGCTTTGGCATAATCGTTGTTATACTATTAAAAATATTTTTGCGCTGAATCTTCTTTAAAATCATCACCCCTGTTACTTTATCCCTGCACTATCACAATCTGATCGATCATCCGTAAACCTTAAACTGTCCTACGATGATGATTGTTCATCCCTTTCTAAATTATGACACTTATACCTACCCTACGTTATTGCCTTATGTGGTATTGTATTATATATACCCCAGATCCCTAATTTCTCAAACACGCCCGCTGATAATATTAAGTATCTCACACCCAATTAAGAAGTATAGTCTACGTGTCCTTCGAATTGCTCATGTTAATATCAGGCTTTCATGTATTGCCAATAATCTTCTACTGAAAGAGTAATAATACGGGAATGTTTAAATAGTTATACTTTGGCTATAAGACTTGAATTGGGTAGAGTCACGAAGGGAATGTTTCATTGATGTTTAAGGAATTAAAGATTAGTAATATCGGAAGGAAGTTGACCTGATGAAAGGAGGGAATTCTAGATAGTTAACATGTATAAAAGACCAATGTATTTGCCTTGCATGTATTTCAGACTTCATTCTCATTTTATGAATAAAGATTAATATATTGACCTTATTTAATGTTATCATGTGATGTCCACTTCGTTTACTATCCCGATAGCTCTACAGGCGGGTCTGATATCTCCCAACTGGATAGTAATATATGGTGCCGATTGTGTAGAATTTTACATCACACTTCAGATTTCGTCAATTTTTAACGTTTATGAAGCAACATTTTCAAAATTCTGAAACCACGACCTCAATAATCACTTCTTGGAAAAATAACGTATTTCGGATCTTCACTATCAAGATTTTCTTTTTGTCTACATGCCAGAATTATTTTTTTTATTTTTTTATATGATAAAAGATGGACAGAATCGATCCCATTGATCTTTATTTTTGGCTGCACTGTTGGTGGGAAATGTTTCACTGTTTGGTCCCATGACTGACCCTCCTGAACTATCTTGACCTCCGCATACACGCTCTCGACTAATTTTAAAAACCATAAATTTTCTGCCCCATATAAGTATTACTACTATATTGTAAATGGAGGACAGAAAAAAAAATTTTCTGCTCCTTCTCTCCCACCCACAAAACCACAAGCCAAATCGTATCGTCTTTTTTTTCTTTCAGAAGTCCTCTCAAAAGTTCTTGTAAAGAGTTTAATATATTTTATAATATGACTCCTATGAAACAAAAGAGTCGAAAGGAAAAATTAGTTAAAAACGGCCTATTGAAGAAAAAAAAAATTTTTTTTAAACTTAACTTCGGAGCTGTAGACAGTCCAGCAGATTGAGCTCGGTGTTCCTTCTGATGAAAAAAACCTCCCTTCCAATTTTTTAATCGCACCAAGACCTCTTATAACATGATCATGCATTACATTTTGCAACATGTTTATCCTTTCCGATTTCGATTTTTTTGATGATACCGATGTACAACCTTAACCGCCACCATAAGATCACAATGATGCAAATGCCGAATGAAGACAAATAATCTAGAATTTAAAATTTTTTTGTTAAATTTGTTTGTTGAATCGAGGGACTGTAAGTCACGAAAATAGCCTGGTACTGGCTGGAATAAGTACTGTGCATAAGAAGGATCAATGATAGGAACAATAATTTGTTTTTGTTAGAATTTTGAATTTTTTTTTTGTCTTTGTTAATTGGAATTATAAATCATTTTAATCGAAGCTGGTAAGATTCAATCGCGTACCCTTCGAGTACTAGGGCAAGGAGAATTCAACTATGTACTGCCTAGTATAGTTAGATCGTCAGATAAATTTCGTTGGCTTTTGAGGTTTTAAAATCTCTTTGGGAGATCTAAAAGAAATTTTTTTTTGATGCTCCATGTTCATCTTTTTCAACTCCAATTCCATTTTTATGATGAGTTGATGCACAACCTCTCCTCTACTTTAATAGATGAATATTGGAGACAGTGACAAATTTTGTTCTGATATTTTCGAGGATTCTGTTGAGAATTTTATTGATTGATACATTGAGTTAGTAGGTATTTTAAAACCGAAGGAAACCTCTGTATTTATTTTTAATCTTTCTCGCAGGAGCTTGAAAATAAAGGAAAAGAGTATGTTATACTATTAAAAATATTTTTGCGCCGAATCTCCCTTATGATCATTATCCATGTTACTTTATCCCTGCACTATCACAATTCGATCGATCATCCATAAACCTTAAACTGTCCCACAATGATGATTGTTCATCCCTTTCTAAATTATGACACTTATACCTACCCTACGTTATTGCCTTATATGGTATTGTATTATGTGTACCCGGTTCCCCAATATCAAACACGCCCGCTGATGATATTAAGTATCCCATGCCCAATTAAGAAGTATAGTCTACACGTCCTTCGAATTGCTCATGTTAATATCAGGCTTTCACGTATTGCCAATAATCTTCTAGCCTGAAAGAGTAATAATATGGGAATGTCTAAATGGTTATACTTCGGCTATAAGACTTGAATTGGGTAGAGTTACAAAGGGAAAGTTTCATTGGTGTTTAAGAATTAAAGATTAGAAATATCAGAAGGAAGTTGACCCGATGAAAGGAGGGAATTCTAGATAGTTAACATATATAAAAGACCAATGTATTTGCCTTGCATGTATTTCAGACTTCGTTCTCATTTTATGAATAAAGATTAATATATTGGCCTTATTTAATGTTATCATGTGATGTCCACTTCGTTTACTATCCCGATAGCTCTACGGCGGGTTTGATATCTCCTAACCGGATAGTAACATCGTAAAGTAAAAATTTACTTACTAAGGGCGAAACCTAAATTGAGACCATACATATGCATTTAGTTCGCAATTCAGATTTTACATAGCATTATTTTTTAATGCATTTAGTATATCTTTTTTTGTTGAATATAATTTATACAGTATGTAGATTAACGCATCTGGTTTTAACGGACCCCAAACTTATGCATGCGATGATCGAAAAAATTTTCTATTAGTGATAGCAGTAGAGCAAAATCTAATATAAAATTAGAGTTAGGGTTTGTTGTCCGGAGCTTAGCAGAGGACATAGTAAAATGATACTGAAGTTACATTTTTGATGCATTAAATAGCAATATATCAAAAACATAACTTTGAAAGGAAGTCTGGTTTCCAAATATACAATATGCTGTGCATTAACCTTTTAAGTTATATGCAACACAAGTGATATGTACCTGTAGTTCAATAAAGGGTTGTTTTTGTTAGTTTAAGGTTAGGGTGAGCAGCTACGTTAGGGTTAGGGTTAGAGTTATATAGTAAAATCGCTCAAGAAACCCTTTTTGTTAGAGCACAAAAAGTAGTTTCATATAAAGGTTTTGTGTAATAAGCAATTTTTGATAAAACAAACGTTTGTTGTAAATTTTCTGATCGTGGTATGTTATATGAGATTCCAAAATCTGATTGGTTTTGTGTGATACATAAGCTATTATACTATAATATATATAAAAGTATATAAAAAATTAAATATAAAAAGTATAAATAAAAGGTAGCACTATGGTGGTGCTATAGTATCATAATGCTATAGCACTGCAAAATAAATCCCTAATATTAATAATATTATAATTTAATGGATTGTTAAGAGAAGCAAGAAGATTACGAAGAAGGATTTCAGATTTAGAAGAAAAATAAAAAAAAGAAGAATTTGTGCAGTAGAGGTGGTAACAGAAAATTGGCAGTAAGAGGAAAGATATTTAAGACTAATTAGGGCAGTGTCATTAATTATCTAATTATTTTTTATCAGAGGCCTACCCCCTCCCTCTTCCTTAATATATATATTGTCAGGTTCTTATATATAATTTCAACTTTTTTTACCCCTCTCTCCCCTAAAAAATCATCTGATTTTTGTTACTCCCCTTATAGAAAGAAATAGGTTGAGAGCTCATATAGAAGATTTAGAAAATAGGTTGAGGAATACAAGGGTAAGAAGAAACAATTAGTTATTAAATCTTTTTTGTTTGTTGTTTTTCTTTTCTTTTTTTTTTTTTTTGTAAATTTTTTATATTTGAATAAAAATATTGTTTGTAAATAGGGAATTATAAATAATAAACAAGTTTTTGAATAATATCAAAAAAAAATTTGCAATTAATTTTTCAAAATTTGTTGGTAAAAATTTTTTAATATCTGTTGTGTTTTTGGTTTCGATCAAAGTTCAATAAATACAATATCTATTGTTGATTAGAACACTGACAACCTAATCTGAATTTTCTTTAATGTCAGATTTAAAGTCTTTATAGTTCCAAAAGTTAAATTCTTTAAACAATATTTTGAAAGTCATTTGATCCAATTGATTGTTATTAAATACTCAAATTTTAAAGAATTGTTATAAGAATAAGTATAGTGATATGAAGATATATACTCTATTCAAATACTTTAATATTTCATATTATGCACAGTACTTATTAGGCCTGCCAGTACCAGGCTATATATGTGTTTTACAGATTCTTCCAAATCAATTAATTTCTTTTTCAATTCTATAGTATGCTTAACAATAATTTACATACTATTGTCAGGCTAATTACATGTTTTACTGCTATTTTAATTCAACTTTGTTGTTGTTTTCCAATATAGTAAAATATCTAAGCTTCAGTTATTTTTGCTCAGAAATAACCAACTAATTAAAGTGATAAGAGCTTCATTTCTCAAATCTATCCTAATCAACTAAAGCTAATATATTTAAATTGTCAATTGTTTGTTGAATGCTTAGTACATTAATTGTTATAAATTTTTTGCAGTTCTGATCCTTAGTTTCAGTACGTATTATATCGGTTATAGTCAGAGTAATAATTACTACATTACATCAAAAAATTATATGTAATGTTAAATTAAAAAATTTTCTAATTAAACACTATATTAACTCTTTTTTTTGTATATTTAAGAGCACAAACTTAGAACTGTCATTGTTTTGGAGTTATCGCTAATTCTTAGAGTTAACATTTTAGGTGCACTTATGGGTTTTCATCATTGTAGGTTTCTTTGCCATATATTTGTTTTGGTGTCATCATCCTTTGGTGTTAGACTTTCTTGCCATTCGAACATTCTTGTGATTTCGTCATTGGTATCATTTCACATTGTGGAGGTAAGTACTTTTTTCAACATTCCTTGCTCTGGGTGGTTTTGTTTTATTGTGCTTCAAATGTTTTATCTACGTAGCCTTTTGCTCTTTTAGATTTTGTTATTGGTATTCTTGTGGACATTATTAATTGTACTGTATGTAGATTTTCATATTAAACTCTTGTTTGTACAAAGTCAGTCTTGTGTTTTTATATTATTGGTGCTTGAAGTAGCCTTGGTCTTGTTTGTATATTTCAATATAGGAATAGGTATATCTTTTTTTCTTTCATCTCCTTCGTTTTGACCACATATTTATTTATTTATTTATTTATTTATTTTTTTTTATTCTATTAATTTTTTTCATACAGGTCTTGTCTTGGATAAGTTAAGTGTTTTCAGCTTGGTAACTTTAGTGATAAAGTTATATGAAATAGGAAAACTGTTGATTATACTTGTTGATTTTGTTACATAAACTTATTTGTTAGATTTTTCTAAAGGTTTTTTTTTCAAGAATTTGTTAATAGGTTGTATATCGTCAACAATAGTCATTAAAGCTTTCGTTGTTGTATTTTTTTGCAAGGTAGTCGTCCTTTGGTCTTGTATATCTTTGTCAATTTTTGTACTTCTTCGGAAACGGTCTTGTGGATATTTGGCACTTGGAGTATATAGTTGATAAAGAAATCTAGCACAATATAAAATAAAGCTCCAGAATACATTCTTCTTGTTCTTTTTATATCAAGCGATTTGGATAAACTAAGTATTTTAAATTGGGGGTCAATTTTAAAAATATCAGTAAGATTTTTGTTGAATGATCTGTATTTTGCATAACTAGTACTAATATGTGATCTTTTTTTTACTAGTGCATCTGGATTCGGGGGCTTGCTTTATTATTGAATGTTGTACTGGAGCTACTGCTTTTCTTAAAATAAGAATCAGTATTTGGGCTTGTTTTCATATCATTGTTGGCCTCTAAAATTAGCTTCTTTGAAATGAACATAGCCAAAAATCATTTTTAATAGGATCTTGCCTTAATGTATTACAGCATAGGTTGAGTATGAAAAAATTTTTTTTTCTAATAATTTTCTTCTTTCATCCTGTTTTCTAGAATCAGTTTCTTCAGATCAAAGCATGTGGGAACTGGTTTGTAATATAAGTATAAATCTCTTTTTATCATTTTTCTTTGGTTTCTATTTGGATATACTTCTAACTTATCTGGGTCTTTGTTTTCAGATTTGGGTTATTCAATTAACCTTTCTAGGGCTTCGATTTAAGGTGCTAGTAGATTGAATTTGTTAAATCATTTTGAGGTAGGGGTTATCAAATTAAAATTAGTAACAATAAAACTCGAAAAGGGTTTTAAGTTCAAACAAAGTGGCAAGACAGAATGGGATATCTATTGAGTTCTTCTCTATTCTATTCATAACATTATGACAGAATTTGTTATCTTTCATTCGAAGTTTTGAAACATGCTATTTTTGCTTGATTTTTTTCTTTTTTTTTTATAATTATTCTAATTAATTCTTGTTTTTGTTCTTTGACTGAGTAAATTAAATTCGATGAATTAATTAGAAGCAAGGATCTTTAAAGGAGTCAGAATTTTGATTAGTAATTGAGATTCTGGAGCCAGAGTTGTAGAATTGGATTTCAGCAATTTTAAAATATTGGTATTTGGACTTTGGGGTTTTGGTAGATTCATGATCTTGCTGGATTTCAAGTTTTAATAACTTCAGAATGCAGTAGATTCGAAATTATAGTATAGTTGGAATCTTTTTTGTTAGGAAAGGTTTGTCAATTAGAAGTAGAATTGTGTTCAAAGTAAAATATATTAAAATATAATAAAGATACAATTAAGTATATATGTAATTATTTTGCTAATATATATATATATATAATATTGTATATACTGGGAACTAGTAAAGTGGTTTTTTTTAAAAAAAAACTAGATAAGACATTTTTTTGTTAATAAGGGAGGTATGTCTAATTTGATGCACCTAATTTTGCTAATAGCAAAACTTTACGAATTTGTATAAGAGCATACAAGTTTTTACTAAAATGGATATATTTCATTCTAAAATAGATTTTTATTTAAAAAAATTTTTTTTAAATAAAAAAAAACAAGTTCTTATTCGAGTAATGTAAACTCTTTAAAATCAAGATTATCAGGGGATCTCCCTAATTTGACGCACTACATTAAAGTAGGTGATTTTTATATTTTCATCTTTTTTTTAATTCGGTTTGTCGCTGTTTTTCTGCTTTAGCATGTTCTAAATTCTCCTTTTTTTCCTCCATGCCTCCTGCTTCTGCGCCTTTTTGGCTTCACGTGCCGCTTGTTTTTGGATAGCTTCCTCTTTTTTACGCTGTTTTTCGTTAGCTACTTTTTCTGCCTCCTCTTCTGCTTCACTTAGTTGGTTTAATGAATCCTCATTTGTTAGAAGGCGGAAGAAGGGCATGGTTTTGCTTTTTTTCCTTTTTGGTGACAAAGATCCTGATTCCTCTTTATCAATCTCTAGGTCTTCAGTTTGTGAATTTTGATGCAGGGGATACTTAAGTATCAATGACAAAGGACTTGTACTAGGGTTTTTGGTAACTTCAATCTCCTCTTCTAGTTGCTTAACTTTTTCCTTTAATAAACTAATCTCTGACATTAATTCTTTTTTTGTAGAGTTAGCTTTGGTGAGGCGTGTATGACTTAGGGTCGGCTTTGGAGTTTGTAAAGACGAAGATTGCGATGAAGACGATGAAGACGAAGATTGTGATGAAGACGATGAAGACGATGAAGACGATGACAATGAAGTTAATAAAGTTTGCGAAGAAGACGACGATGATGACAGTAGATCAGGAATTTGTAGAAGGTTTGTACATTCTGTTGCTAATGAAGGTTCTAGACGGTCAGGGCCAATTGCACTAGGGTTGAAGGGCCAAATTCCCGTAGCCTTAAAGGCGTTGCATATTGAAGCGGGTGTATAGGTTGCAATATAAGAGTGCCCTATAACTTCAGCAAACGTGTACTTTGTCACGAGCTTGCCATCATTATTAATCCGATATCTTTCACACTCTTTATCATATGCATTTTTTAGAGCTGAAAATGGTAGTTCAGCTGGTTGTAAAACATGGGTGGTATGAGGGGGGAGTGCATAAAGAAGGATATTGTTCCCATAACAAAAGTTAACACTAGTGTAATTGATGTGGCATTTGTGACCATCTAGAATCAACAGAACAGGACATGTTGGAGGGATAGATCTAACAAAATGCTCGATGTATTTTTGAAATAGGCTTTCTTGCATGTATCCCGTCTTAGTAAACCCCATGACAGAACCAGCAGGAGTGCCATTTAGAAGACCTGGGATTGTTCGTTTCCCTTTGAAGATGAACAATAGTGGGACGTACATCCCAGCAGCTGATATCGTTGGGCATAACGAAATATGCTCGTTAAAGTTGCCGTGTAAAACCTGGTGAACCTGGCGTGCTCCTTTTCTTGCTATACTTTTTGGATCCTAGGAGCAATGATAAATCCCGTTTCATCCTAGGCAAAAAAAAAATAAGAAATTAAATAAAACGAAATAAAAAAAAAAGTGAAATAAAATAAACGAAAAAAAAAAGCAAAATAAAAAAAAAAGTGAAATAAAATAAACGAAAAAAAAAAAGCAAAATAAAATAAACGAAATAATAAAAAAAAAAGAAATAAAATAAAAAAACGAAGGAAACAAAAAAAAAGACCATGTCCCAAATTCTGTCCGCGATAAGTGAATATTCATGGATAATTTTTTCAAGTTTGTTAAAATAATCATTGACGATGATAGGGTTTGCTTTTTGTGCACGAGCTTCGTTTAGGGCTTGCGGGACACGAAACGAAAGCTCTGGGTGGTCCTTCATGAAACATTGCCACCATTTTTGTCCCGGACCATTTTCACCGAAAGTGTTAGGTCTTTTGTTCTGATGAACAATATCCATCACGCACTGGCTTACTCCATTTTTGTCAACCCGAAACCAAGTCTCTGCATGTTCAAATAGTAACCAACTAGTTGTTCTTCCTCATGGTTAGTTAGAATCTTAGCTCGACCCGGGCGGGTAAGAGGGCCATCATTTTAGATCGCACGTCTAAGGGTAGCTTCCGAAAGAAAATAATCTTGTGCAACACGTCTGATGCTTGGAATCTTAGAATTATTTTGGAGGTTCTTAATTGCCTTAAGGGCATTATTAATGCTATCATGTTGGGTATTGTGATTACTGTACTTTGTTATAATTTTATTTTAAAAATTTCTATATTTAAAAAATTTCTATATTTATTTTCACTTGTATTTTGGGGTGAAAAATTTATTTATTTAGAAAGCAACATTTTTACTACATCCGTATTATATAGACTGGTTTGTGTACACTACACGATCGAAAACACAATCGAAAACTATTTTAATAAATTCGTGTACTAAAATCGCGCAATTGGCTGTTTTTATGAATCGTGTTTTTCTTTTTTTATTGTTAATGTTAACTTTTGCACATGTAGAATAAATTAGTGTGCCTGAAATTTAGTTATTGGATACTGTAATGGCAAATTTTTGCAGCGGTTTCAGAATGAAGAGCCGATTTTAGCATGTCACAGTTATTTCTTGCTGGAGCTCCGGGTGGAAAAATTAAAGTTGATCGGAATATCTCACTTTCTAGTAATCGGAATCACGTGATTTTGGTACCATTCGACTCGTCTCGTTGAGAGAGTCGAATAGTACTAAAATCACGTGATTCCGATCACTAGAACGTAAGATATCAACAATGCGTCGAATTAGGCACTGCGTCAAATTAGGCATACCTCCCTTATGAATCCTTTAATCTTCATATATTTGCAAAGTCTGACTTTTCTTAGAACTTGTTTGAGAAGTCTATCTTGAGCTTTCTTGTCATAGCTCCATAGAGTTTGTAAAAGTCTCTATTTAGGTGTTGAAGAGAAGGGGTAGATTAGGATATAGAAAGTGTTGCATATCATTTAAGATGAACAAAATTTTTTTCAATCTAAGCTGATTAACTCTAAGTTTCAGCAATTGTTGAATTTGATCTAATTTGGCATCAATTAGATCGGGTGCCGATCAAAATTCTGACAAATAGAATGCTGACAGGACATAATCCTGACAAAAAAATCCCAATAGTAAAAATCTCGACAATCCCGACAACAAAAAATTATTAAGTTTATTTAAGTTAGATTAGAGTTAGGGTAAGTGCTTAGGTTAGAGTTAGGGTGAGCACCTAGATTAGAGTTTGATTTAGGTGATTTTATAGTAAAATTGCTCAAGAAAAGCTTTTTTTTGATTGTCAAGATTTTGATTGTCAGGATTTTTTTGTCAGGATTATGACCTGTCAGGATTTTGTTTGTTAGGATTTTGACCCAAACCCATTAGATCTTTAATATGGTAAATGAGAGGTTCTTTATTTCTGCTAATAACTAAGTAAAGGCTTTCTTCTTCAGAGTCAAGTTCCCATTTATCTGAGAGTCCATCATTAGGATTATATCCTAGAGCTTGGCCAGAGTCAATTACTATTTCTTTAAATATTTTTCAAGAATCTTGAATATTATCTATATTTTTAGTATCATGAGGTTGTAGAAGTTCAAGCTGTGAAACTTCTTGTTTAGTTAGTGGATTTTTTGCAATAAGTAAAGTATTTGACACAGATTGTTGATTATTTTGATCACAATCAAGATCAGTTCAAGGGTTATAATAAATATCCAGTTTCTGCTTGCTATTTTCCATTATATTTATTATATAAATATATTGTAATTTATCTTGCTTGAAGCTGTTTGTCACAATGCAAACACTTATGCTTTCACTTTAAACGATTAAGTTCTTTCAATATTTAGACAGCTGTGGTGCTTTAGCATTGCATTTTTCTACTATAATATGCTTAGTAAAAAAAGTTCTGTAAGGCCTTTCTTTATATATCTTCCAAATTTCATAATAGGTAGCTTCAAAATTCGTCTTAGGATGCTTTAATTGGTGAATAGTTTTTACTAATGTTTTCTTTCCTTTTAGAGTTGGTGAATCTCACAGTCACTACCAATTTGTCAACCTAGATTTCTATCTCTTTAGAGAAATGCTAAAGACAGAGTGACTAATGCAGGGAGACACTTTATATAATTTTACACTAATTACTGTGGTATGCAAGAGTTAAAAGGAATACTATTATTTGGACAGTATTTTGTAAAGAGGCTTAGAGATTTGCAATTATGAAAGAGGCTACAATTAATAGTATATAAAGGTACTAAGTTGTATTTCAGTGAAAACACACTATTTCACTTATTCTTTATTCAATAAACCAGAGATTCTTCTCTCTGCTTTTTAGCAAAGGAAAAACCTTGAGTATTTATACATGTTTATCCAATATAAATAAATACAATAAATACAATAATAAATAAATAGATCTACATAATTGATATATTTGATATATCTGATATGCTAATGCTAAATATAATAAATATAATAAATATAATAAAGATAATAAATTTACTATATATATTCTATATATAAATTATAACTGTCAAAGCTGTTATGTTCCAAATAGTGTTCTGACTCGAGTAGATATTACCTGAGTCACCCATAGGTGGGCAGGTAACCAGGTCAAATTATGGCACACCTGAGTAGTCAACCTACGGGTCACCCATGGGTCAACCCGCAGGTCACCTATGTGGGTACCCATATGAGTTGGTTATAAACTATATATACAGGCTGTATCGTTCTAGGTTGGGTGACTTGTATGGATCATGGGTCAGATATTGTTATAACCCAGGTCAAATGTAATAGTATTAAAAAATGCAAAAATTAGAAAAAATTAATGTATAACTTTTTTTTCCTAATTACTTTTTTTTTTTTTTAGAATTAGACTAATAAAATTTTTTATATTACTCAGATGGCTTGGGTTACCACCCGTGGGTGTCCCATAGTGAAGTTTTTTCTACTACCCAGTGTTCACCCAGGTGATCTGTATGACCTACTCGCGGGTCACCTGAGTTGGGATTTTCATGACGGGTCAGAACACTAGTCCCAAATGTCTAAAATGTCAGACATATTTGTAATTAACTGAAATGTTCAGGATTAATCGAAATGTCTGATATTTCAGCGTCACAGGTGGCGCAGTATTGATTATTTGGGCAAAGTATAACATTTGTAAAGACCAATAATTCAGTTTTGACTAACTTGGGCTAGAATGGTCCAATCTAAATGATTTTGAAACAATTTAAAAGCTTGCATCAAGGTGGTCACTATGGGAGTAGTTTTATTAAATTCTGATCACAAGATTAAAAGTTATTGCTGTTATACCTTTTAGGCATTTTTATGAGTCTAACACCAGAATTTAGCATTTTGAATTCAGAAATATGCAAACGACTGTACTCCATACTATAGTAGTAATAAGGTATCCAGGCATGTTTTGTCAAATCTCCTAGTGCTGAGTATAGTTGAATAGCATTATGATGCTTTAGCCAACCAAATAGTTTGTACAACTATATATGCTTATACTAGCTATACCCATATAGGTGGTCCCAGATCCTCTTAACTTTCTAAAACTCTCATATGGGTGTGCTCAGAGCTCTGTTGGGTCTTGAAAATGCCAAAATTTTAAAACATAGTAGCTTTAAATAATTATAACTTTAAACTTTAAATTTTTTTAACAATTCTAACTAATAATTTAGATAGATCTAATGAAAAACAATAGTAGAGACTCTGGGTCAATAGTGCAGTGGTTGGCACTTTGGGGTCACATTTGTAAGGTCTCTGATTCAAGTTTATCAGAAGACAAAAACTGTGCTAGAGCCACGAATGGAAGGATTTGTGAGTAGAGTTTCTGTTTATGACAGTTAACTATGACAAGATGAGCAAGGTTGTGATATAGCCACAAGCAGTGTTGTCACTTGAATGTGTCCATACTATGTTTTAGTCCAATGTTCAAGATTGTCCAAAATCATCCAAGCCTATGTTCCATGTTTAACTAATCAATAAAGTAATTTAAAAAAATATATAATTATATATATTTTTAGATGCTGGACTTATTGGTAAAAAAATTAAAATAGATTATCTTAATAAAATTTTAAGTAATTTTAATTTGAAAAAATGTCCAAAATGTCCAAAAAACGTCCAAGTGACAACACTGGCCACAAGGTTAGATAATACCAGAAAAGAAAAATCTGACAACAAAAGTTGATAAAATTGAGGCTTCCCAAATTAGAACAATATAGTACAAATCTATAAAAAAGGCAAGCAGTATCTGCATATAAAAGAAAGGAATCATAAGGTATGACACTCAGAAGGCACCTACCTACACCCTGAAATAGAAGAAAAACTGAAACTTCAAGAAGGAACAATAAAAAAGAGTACTGAGTAGCACACGATAAACTGCTAGGAACTAGATATGAGCTAAAACCAGAAAAACCACCAGCGGCAATGTGATGAATAAAGGGTACCTTAGTAGCTGAGTATAAAATATGTGGTACAGATAGTCTAGGAATAGATTCTATAAAAATTGTATAATCGAGCTAAATGAAATTACAGGCAGACCTCCCTATAGTCACATTCTATATAGTCATACCTTTATTTAAGTACCCAATTTTGTGTGACTGACTCAAATATAGTAAAAAAACCTTATTATAGTCACAAATCGCCTATAATCACTATTACTATAAAAATTTGATTTTTTAACAATTTTATTAATAAAAAACCCTTATTATAGTTACCAAATTTTAACTAAATACGGATTATAAAATCTTATTGGCCAATTTTCATATTCACTTATATTTAAAATTATCTATTAAAGCTTCTTAAAGATTTGACAGCAAATATCTTTTGATCCAATGATCCAATTTAGATGAAACAGCTACCAAAATGTTCATCTCAATAAGATGATTCTAATGAGCCCAAAATTGTTAAATCAAATCACAAGCTCCTGAGATCGTTAAGGATTTGTATCACTTTACATGTTTAAAAATTGATTAAATTTAAACATCTGAGTGAAAACTCTTTAATAATCTTAGCATTTGTAATTAAATTTGGATGATTTTGGACACTTTAGAATTGTCTCATTAAGTCAAACACTCTGGTAGTTGTTTTATCCAAATTGGGCCACTGGATTAAATTTTTTAATAGTGTTTCAAATATGCACAAATATATTACTTATTGGCCTTTAATCACATGACCATAATAGGCTATCTTATTTATAGTCACCTCTCTTTATGATCACCAAGATAGAGTACAATAAACTTGGTATTATAGAGAGGGGTAAAAGTATGCCAAGAGCATTCTGGGTCACTTCCAGGTTTAAAAAAAACAATAGTATTTATCAGTTATATTTTAAAAAAAATATTTAAAACTTAAAGTTTTTTTGTTTTTAAAAGAACATAGAGTTTTTAATGAGAAGTAACTTGGTGCACTATAACATTTTTATTATATTGAATTATATATCAGAAAAATAAACAAGATTATTTTTGAAATTACAAATAAATTTAAAATTTTTTGTAAAATTTCCATAAGTGCACACTCAAATTCTGGTCTAAATATATTTATAAACTCTATAAATGCACTTTTTCTCATTACTCTTTAAGTGAATGTTGTCAAGGTCCAAAGATCATGCATTTATGGAGGCTTTACTGTATCTACTTTTTTTTGTATTATACTATATATTTCTATATTTACACTAATTATATGTTGTATCAAACATGGCATCGAAACGAAAACTACCTGAAACTAGTTTCGGAAGGGTTCTAATCTGAAACTAGTTTCGGATTTTTTAAAAAAATTGAAACTCGAAACCCGAAACCCTGAAACTATAATCCGAAACCCAAACCTATAATCCGAAACTCAAAAATATAATATTGAAGCCTTTAAAATATATCATAAAGTTGATTAGTTTTAATGAACCCAAAATGTAAAATTCTTTTGAATAAATTATAACATTTTATAGATCATTTTATTAATTATGTTTTTTTCACTGCCTCAGTTTGTTCGAGTTTTTTTTAAAGCTAGTAAACTTTATTTTTAATATCAACAATTGATTTCAAAATTCTAGGGTGATAGAAAAAATTGCCAATAATGAATCGATGAGTATTTGATGTCTTTTGATACCAACAATTTATTTAATTCTACGGTAACTTATTAATTCCATCATTAGTAGATATGGACATGCTAATTACTTATTATTACGGTACTTGATATTGTATCCAGTTTTTACGTAGTAAGTAAAAAAAACTGATGCTTGCAAAAGCAACCTTGATTGCCAGAATATAAACTCCGGAATTATACCTTTTATGTATACTTGTGAATCACAACAACCAAAAGGACTGCACGCATGCAAAAAATTGTTGGATATATTTCGGCCCAAATAGCGCTGGATATTCAAATTTTATTGTATTCTTTAAGGAGATATATAATATATATCAATGCGATTAATGTATATTGAAGAGATACATAGCATACATCAGTGCATTTGAAAGAGATATATAATATATTAATACAATAAATGTTTATGGAAGTTTGGGTAGTTTTTGGTGTTCAGGTGAGGTTTCGGTCGAATGAAGTTTTGGGTGTCGGGTGAGGTTTCGAGTTTCGGATAAGGTTCCTGAAGTTACAATTCGCCAAAGCTCGAAACTTTCAGATTTAGCACAAAAGGGTTTCGGCGCCAACTTTGGAGAGAATAAACAAATAAATTATTGATGTCTGTATTTTTAGGCCTGTAATTATATCAGCCTGGGCCCAGGCTAGGCCCGCTAAGATACCAGGTCAGGTCAGGCTTTACTAAAAAGCCCGCAGGTACCTGATAGGCCTGTTAAATTTTATAGCTATTGATTTCAACATATTCAATTTTATTGAATAAATACTTAGATTAATAAAAGGATATGTATATTTATAACACTAATAAATCATCTACATACGTACGAAACACCAGCATTGCTAGTTACATAGATTGATTAAGATAAGTTTTTTTTTAAATTTGTAGTTTTTTTTATTACTACTGTACTAATCGACATTTAGTATCAGTATCCCATTGTGGAGTTGTCACCATTGCTGAGTCACTTTGATATGTGGAGTAGTTAGATTCAGAATAGCGTAGTAAATAAAACTAGCACAGTAGTTAAAATTAGGTTGGAGCACTATAATTAGAGAACTGGACATAGTACAGTAGTTAGATTCGGATGTTAAAGCTGGACATAGCATGGTTGTTAAATTTGGGGTATTAGAACTAGATGTAGCATGATAACTAAATTCGGGATGTTAAAACTGGATGTTATAACTAGACTTATAGATTTGGTATATTGGCTAGATATAGCTTAACATGGTAGTTAGATTTTGGATATTGGGGACATACCGTTGGAGTTAGATTCAGAATTTAAAAATTTAAAACTAGACATAGCACAGTAGTTAAATTCTTGATAATAAACTGTACATAGCATTATAGTTAAATTTGGGATGGTAAAGAGTATAGCATGATAGTTAAATTCGTGATATATGGTAGTTAGATTCAGGTTAGATTTTGAATATAACATGGTATTTAGATTCAGGACGTTAAATTCTAATATACATAGTATGATAGGTAAATTGTTGGGTGTATGTTTGTATTATTATTTTTTTTTAAATAATAAAAAAAAAATATTTGATTTTTTCGCATATGCGATACACCGCACCCTATAAGATCTAGTGTAATGTGAAATCAAATCAATAAATTAATTCATTAAGGCCATGCAAACAAATAAAATTGTTTCTCGTAACCCGGCTGGGTCACTTTTTTGGAAAAGTTAAAAATTTTTTTTATATAAAATTTTTTTTGAAAAAAAAAATTTATAAAAATTTTTATATTAAAAAAATTTTTAAATATAACATTTTTTGCCGGCCGCCGGGCCCTATTTGCTTGTCCCATGTGACGAGAAACAACTGATTTAATTTGCATGGCCTAATATTATCTATTCTATACAAGATAATACAATTATAACTATATTTTCTCATCTTAACTTACCCCAAATTAACTCCTTTATTAATACAACACACCTTTTTTCATCTTTATTAACTTCTAATTCCTTTTCACTTATACAAATACACTACAACTCTAACAATAATCTTTTTCTATCACATCAAACTTTATCAAAAACTACAACATACAGTATAAATCCTTCAGATTTAGGTTTTTATACAACTACTACCCCATACCCTTCTATCTTTAAATACCCTTTCTTCATTTAATCCTCCCTACAACCAAACTAGCAAACTCAAAAATCCAATATACATTCAAATAGATTACTAAGAAATTCTTGCTCTAATCCATATATTCAACCTTACTATTGCTACAACCCCTCTCAATCTATACCACAAGTTCATATTCCTACACAAGAGATACAACTCTTACACCTATCTAACCAATAATACTATTTACCAACATCAACTTACTAGTCTTCTGAAAAGATACAGGATGTAGGTGTGATTTTCCAGGTCACATGAAAACCCGGCCTCCGATTACCCCCAATTAAGATCAGGGGCAAATCCTCTCACCAGTTGCACAGATCAAATATATACAACCCTTTTTTTTTGTTTACATCTTGTAATTTTTTTGCCGTTCTTTACCTCAAGACCTTTATCTCAAGACTTGTGCCCCTTTTTGTCACTGGAGTCATCGTTTACTGGTACCTCTTTTCATTGCTGGCGTCATTGTCGCCTCTTTTCGTCATTTATACTACCTNATAACAGTTTCAATGGGTAGAATAGCTTGTCTACCATATACTAAGTGGAAAGGGGTATATCCAGTGGTTGCATGTCTCTTGGTTCTGTATGCAAATAGTATAGCAGATATGTTTAGATCCCAATTTTCAATATTTTCTGTGACTTTGCAAAAGAATTGCAAAGTGTTCTATTTAATCTTTTACTATTCCATTGGTCTGGGTGTGATAAGGTGAGGAGAATATGTGTTTGATCAAAAACTTTTCACACAATATTCTAACAACTTCACTAGTGAAATTCTTTCCATTGTTAGAAAGAATAATCTTAGAGACTCCATATCTACACACAATTTCTTCAAAAATGAACTTTGCTAGAGTTTCTGCACCTGTATCTAGTACAGCTTTAGCTTCATGCCAACGGGTAAGGTAGTCAGTGGCAACAATAATATACCAATTGCTGCAGGCCGTTATGGGTAGAGGTCCTACTAAATCTATGCCTATTCGTTCGAAGGCTTTTCCAACTTGTATAGAGTGGAGAGGTTCTTTTTTTTTACTTTTATCTCATTTTTGGTAGACTTCATATGAGTGAACATAATTTCGAACATCTTTGTACATTTGGTCCCAATAATATCGTTCAGATATTTTATAGTACATAGCATCTGTTCCTAAATGGCCAGCAGTAGGATGACTATGCACCATATACAGGATAGGTTCAACTTCAGTCCATTTGATTACTCTAATAGGTTTGTCTGGGTCTTTTCGATTCTTTTTATATAACAACTTGTCCTTTACTTTATAATGTCTAGATTGATTAATAATTGTCTGTTTTTCATTATTCATCAAATTAGAGGAAAGTATGTCTAATTATAGATATTCTATAAAATTTTGGTATTGATCTAAGTTCATGTAATGGAAGTAGTAGAGGAGTGTGTCTTGGTTAGTAATCAAGAGAGGGCATCAACATTAGAATGGATTCTTCCAGGTTTATATACAATAGTAAAATAATAGGGTTGGAGTTTTATCATCCAGTGTCCTAGACGTCATTTTGGTTGAAAAGACTTTAATCACTTGAGAGCGGAGTGGTCTGTAACTAGCGTGAAATGGCTTGTACCAAAATATTTGTGAAAATGTTCAATGGCCCATACTATGGCAGCACATTCCAATTCAGTTGCTCCATAGTTCATTTCTTCTTTTTTTAGGCTTTTGCTTGCATAGACAATTAGGTGTTCCTTTTTATTCTCAGATATCTGGCTCAAAGTAGCTCCGAATCTAGTGTAGGAGGCATCAGTGGCTAGAATAAATTCTTGTTCATAGTCAGGATAGGTAAGGATAGGGGCAGTAGTTAACTGATGTTTCAGTTCATCAAAAACCTTTGGCATTGGTCAGTCCATTCATACGCATTGTCCTTATGTAGCAATTGATTAAGAGGATGGGCAATAGAGGAGAAGTATTTAATGAACTGTCGATAGTATCCAGCAAGGCCTAGAAATGATCGTAGCTGGGTAACACTTTTTGGAGGTTGGATTTTCTGAACAGCAATTATTTTATCTGGGTCTGGGGAGATCCCTTTTTCTTCTATTATTGTTCTCGGAAAGGTAGGTGTTTTATCCAAAAATTACATTTTTCAATGTTTAATTTCAATCCTGCTTCACGTATTCTGGTGAATACTTCTCTTAGATATTTAATATGGTCATCAAATGTTCGTAAGAAGACATTGGTATCATCCAGGTATACTACTACATACTTATAGGCAATGTCTTTGTAAACTTTATTCATAAGGCGTTGAAAGGTGGCAGGGGCATTACACAGTCCAAAAGGCATGATATTGAACTCGTATGTTCTGTATCTAGTGATGAAAGCAGTTTTCTCTCTATCTTCTGGGTGTACTTTTACTTGCCAGTATCCACTCATAAGATCAAGAGTGGAAAAATAGGTAGCTCCAGCAAGTGAGTCAAGCATTTCTTCTATTTAGGGTAGAGAATATTGGTCCTTCTTGGTAACGGCATTGAGTTTTCTATAATCTACACAAAATCCATTCTTTCCATTTTTCTTTGTTACCAATACAACAGGAGAGGCCCAAGGGCTAGAGGACTCTTTAATTAATTTTTTATCTAGCATTCGTTGTACCTCTTCATTAATAAATGTTTGTTCAGTAAGAGGTACCATGTAAGGGCGAGAGCTAACAGGAGGTACATTATCAGTAAAGATTCGATGGGTTACTAGGTCAGTTCTATCTAGTTGGGTCATATCCTTTGCAAAGAGGTCAGCAAATTCAAAAAGCAGTTGTCGAAATTGGGCTCCTTGGTGAGTAGTTATGTGTCCTACTTTTGGTTTGATTTCCTGAGTCACATTGTCTAGAATTGTTTGTATCTTTGAGTAGTTTTTGAACTTGCTCAGGATGACTCAAAAATTTTGAGCATCACCATTATTAAGATTTGATACAGAAATGGCAGAGGAAGAGGATTCATTGTATAGATCCCTTAGTCGATAATGGAAGTTTTCAAAGTAGCTAACTCGAGCTTGTAGTTCCTTTATAGTTTGGTTCTGGTGTTCAAAGGTTTTGGCCTGTTCCTGTAGCAGAGCAATGATTTGGGCTTGTTGTCTAATCTGTTCCTGAAGGAGAGAGACTAGGTCTGTGGGTTCTAAAATTGCTGTTGCAGTTTGTATGGGTGCAACAACAGGCAATCCTGGTATTGGAGAGGTTGGAGGAGACAAAACTTCTGGGTCTGGAGGAGGGTGAAGTGCTTCATAACATTCCTCACAATAAGAGTCGAATTGTTCTAATTCATTATTCTTTTTGACCATTATGCATTCTTTACAAAGTCCAACAGTTCCTTGGAATTGTCTTTGTAAGTTTTCTATAGCTTTCCATTGGTCAAAATCTGGATGGCTGGTATCAAAAGATTTAGCCAAAATTCTTTGCTCAATTGTACTTGAGAGGCTCTCATGATGATATTAACTTTATCATAGGTATATCCCTGGTTAGAGTGGTCAGTGGCTAGGGCTCCAGAGCATGAGTGAGGTCTTCATTACTTTTGCCAATCTGTATTTTGGCAAGACGATAAATTCGACTTTGGTTAAGGTTATAGGCATGTCCAGCATTTCTGGTAGACTTGGTATAATGGTGCACTCGAATCCATAAGTTGTAATTTGGGTTCCATTCAACATCCTTTGCAGCTTTATATGCATATAAGCATTCGAGATTGCAGAATCGGGTATCTTCGCAGATGGAATCAAGTTTAATCATTTTAGGTTTGATACCTTGTTCTCTACAGAGCTTTTCTGTTAGTGTTTCTCGGCCTTCACCATTAGTGAAGAACTCTATCCCTTAGATTGTAACACAGGCAAATTTGCCTGCGTATTTTAAAATTTTTAATAAAATTTTAAATATTGATTTTAGTCATATCTTTTCTAAGTAAAAAATATTCTTTGAGTTTTGTTTTAGTAACTTTGTTATAAATTTTTTTTAAAATCATTAGAAAACTTTAATATAATAAATGTTTAAGTTCTTGTATTGGCATTTTTACTATTAAAATTTTTCTTTAGATTTTTTCAAATTTTATATGTTCCCGTCTATAAAAAAAATCTTTACTTCTAATACAAGTCTTAATTTTTACAAGTAAATCATTAAAGTTGCAATAATGTAAGTTGTCATCCTTTATATAAACTACAATATTGTCTTAAGAACTATAGTTCTAAAACTAAAACTAAATAAAATCGCAGAAAAATTGTAATAAAAATTTTTAAAAAAATTTTTTCTTAAAATTATCTATTTTCAGCTTATATGTAACTATAATTTATTTTCTTATAATATAAAAACTAATTTTGCAAAAAAGTAATCCTTATTTTCAAATATAATTGTACAAAGTTTTATTTAATTATGTTAGCATTTTAAAAAAGTAAATCAGAGCTAAAAAAGTGCAAAAATGCAGGCAAATTTGCCTGTGTTCTACTACAATCTAAGGGATACTTCGTGGGTCCTCTGGATCTAGGTCTTGGTGGAAGCCAATCCAACATTCTTTGCAAACTAAAGTTTGCTCCAAGGGTCAGATATCTTCTGGTCTGTTGGGTACCTTGCATTTATAGCAATGGTGAGTTCTGAAAGGAGAGTAATTAGGTAAGCATTTAGCATTCACGTCCTGAGGTTAACATCCACATTGATATCATTGGTTTTCAAGAATCTGGGTCATTAGGTGACAGTTAGCACTAATATGTCCATACTGTCCACATTGATAACATAGATTATCAGGACAGTCCTTATACAGGTGTCCAGGTTGAGAGCAGGTTTTGCAAACATTTCATTTGGGGCTTGTTTAGGGCAATGTGCAGCCAGGTTTCTATAGAACGACATCGGCAACATTCATTGTTTGTCAAGTCAGAATAAAGGTGATTGTAGGAGTAGCAGCATCCACACTTTTGTTTAGTGAAAGAGGCGCTGGGTCTGGATCTGTGGGTAACTGTTGTCCAATTATCAGGTTCAATTTCTACTATATAAGCTTCTTTTGGACGGAGATATTCCTGTTCAAACTTTTCTAGTTCCTTTTCATCAGTGATAGTCAGTTGGGCAGGTAAGGGTTTGTCGTGTTCATAAGTAGTGGGCACAAGGATTTTCATCTGAGAGTGTAAGCCTTATTTTTTTAACTGTAGGCGGCATCTACTTTTTGTAACCAGTCATTATCTAAAAGTAATCAATCATCAGCAAATTTTATATATAGATATATATTAATTACTAACTGGTCAGATATATATCGATACTAAATACCCCTGCCGATTTTTATAGATAGTGATAGTAATCGATATATATCTAATATAGATATTAATCGATATATATCTTATCAGATTTATATTAATTACTATCTATATCAGATATATATCGATTATTATCACTATCGATAGAAATCGGAAGGGATATCGATATATATCTTACCCAGTTAGTAATCGACATGTATCTATATATAAAATTTGCTGATTAATCGATATATATCTTATATGATATTAATTAATAATTATTATATTCACATAATCATACTTTTTGCAAATTTTTAAACATTTTACAGGTTTTCGCAAGTTTTCGCAATTTAATATAAATTTTTATTTTTTATTTATTATTATTATATAATATTTTAAATTATTTACAATTTAACAATTTAATATAAAATTTTATTTATTATTATTATATATTATATTTTAAATATTATATATTTTATTATATATTATTATAAAAAACAACAAAAAAAATAAACCCAAAAAAAAACGAAACCAAAAAAAATAAAAAATGAAACCAAAAAAAATAAACTATAATATTCCTTATATTTGCTAATATTCACTTTTATTCGCTTATATTCGCTTATATTTCTCATATTTGCTATTTCCTGAAAAGTGCCAGAAAAGTTAAAATAGTTATTCTTATAAAGTGCCAGAAAAGTTAGGTCGTTTTCTTGCAAAGTTTCAAAAGAAGTAGGAATAAATAAAATAAAATAAAAGTAAAAAAATAAATAAAAAAACAAATCCAAAAAAAAACAAAACCAAAAAAAATAAACTATTATATTTGCTTATATTTGTTTATATTCACTTATATTTGATTAAATTTGTTCATATTTGTGACTTCTTGCAAAGTGCTCTTGTAAAGTGTCGGAAAAGTCAAATCGTTTTCTTGCAAAGTTCCGAAAAATGTAAAGGATAAATAAAATAAAATAAAATTAAAAAAATAAGTAAAAAAAAAGAAAACAAGCAAAAAACCAAAAATGTAAGCAAACTAAATAAAAAAATAAACAAAGCCCCAAATCTCCATTTTGAGTTTGTGTTTTTGCAATTTAGAAATTGTCGAAGGTTTTTGCAAAGTACCGGAATAAAATAAATTAATAAAAATAAAAAAACCAAAAAAAAAAACATAAAACAAAAAAATAAATAAAACAAAACCTTGCAAAAACTTGCGAAAACTTGCGTTCTTGAACATTCGAAATTGCTAAAGAAAGTAGTTGTGTGCTCTTGCAAATTTTTGAAAGGCTGGGTTGGCTTGCGCAAAGTGCTGAAAGTCATTGAATTTCTTGCAAGTGCTAGTGGTAAAGTATAAAATTAAAATAAAAAAATTTAAAAAATAAAAAAAAACAAACCGAAACTAAAAAAAATGAAACGAAACTAAACGAAACTAAACTAAACAAAAGGAAACGAAAAAACAATGCAAAATTGATAGAAGATCTAAATTATAAACAAAAAAATAAACAAAAATCTAATTTGATCTTGTACTATGATTATTGAAAATCATCGAAACATTTCGAAAATATTAGTCAAACGCATTCTTGATATGATCCAGATTACAGATTGTCCTAAAATATTTTGAATGTATTCGAAATACTAAAAAGAAAGAGAAAAAAAGAAAAAGGAAAAGAGAAGAAAAGGGAAAGGGGGAAAAGGGAGAGAGGGAAAAAGGAGAGGGGAAAAAGGGAGAAAGGAAAAGGGAAAGAGGTAAAGATCGTTCAAAATGGGCTTTTTTTTTTATGCCAGTTTTCTTTATTTTGTCTTTTTTTTTTAACCTACTTTTTTTTAAAATTTTACTTTTTTTTTTTATCTGGTGATCTGGGTTGAAATTTTCGGGACGCGGTCAAAACACTATGTAATTATTAAAGATCTGCTAATCATTATATATCATTTCAAAGAATTATAATTATAATCGATTTATAGATATATAACAATTTAATATAAAAAATGATATATATCGATTATAGATATATATCGATTTTTATCCAATTAATCAATATATAACAATATTTTATAATCGATATAAAACGATTAAGTACAATATATCGATCAATATCTATATATAAAATTTGCTGATGATAAATAAGAGGTAGCATTTATCACTTCAACATCCATGGGAATAGTGATTCCTTCAATTTCAATTGGTAAGTTTTTAATTATGCCTAGGGGTCAAATAGAGGGTCTAGTGGCTGAGACAATAAGACTAGAAGAGGGTGCTTCTATTTTTAATCCAAGTTCTTTTACAACTTGGCTAGCAATCATACTGACAGCAGCACCACTATCAATTACAGCATGATATGGCTTTCCATTTAGTTTAATATTGCACTTGACAGGAGTAGTATAGGTAGGTGTCTGGATCTGGGTAGTTTTGGGATTTTTAATTAAATAATTGGCAACAACAGTTCTAATAGAATCATTAACCAAAAAGGCTTCAAATTGTTCATAGGTATAATCATTGGCAGTGTCAAGAGTGTAAACATCACGAGGATAGGAAGTGGATAATCGATTGCGTGATCTGGATCAATCAGAGGAGTGATGGCTTCGGTTATTTCTGTATCTGTCATGGGACTGGCTTCGGCTCCTGGATCGGTTATATCCAGAATGGTTATAATTTCTGTCATTGGATCTGGATCTGTCACAGGATCAGTTATTTCTAGAAGAGTAATTACTGCTTCTACCTCAGAATTGGTATCCTTGGTAGTCCTTCCTATTGTCCTAGTATCGAGTATGGCAATTTCAGATAAAATGACCTTTTTGTGTACAATAATAACATATGGCATTTTTAGCATTAGATTGGGTCGGTCTTTGCTTTGGTCAGTATAGTAGACAGGAGTAACAGTAAGAGGGGCGGGCAGCTTGTTTCTTAGCAAGATTTATACTAAGATTGGCAATTTGTTCAATAAGGTGCTCAATGGCTTAGTTGGTATCATTAGCATTATGTTCAGAGGCCATCATTCATCCTGTTTCCTATTTACGTGCCTCAGTAATAGCAGCAGTCAAGTCAGCAGGTTCAGCAGCTTGAACATTTATAGCATATTCAGGTCGTAATCCCGGATAAAGAACTGAATCATAACTGCAGCTGGGAAGACATTAAGAGGGTCTACATGTCCTTTTAATTGCTTAAAACGACTAACGTAAGTATCAACAGTGTCTGTGCCTTGTTTGATTTCAAAAAGTTGTTTCTGCCAAGCAGCCTATTGCTTGGTAGTGCTAAATTTTTCTTTGAACAGGTGAGTAAAGCTATAGACATTAGCACCATTTACATTCTAGCCATGCCGGTCATGATGGAAATGGGTTGGAGCATTAGCAAGGCTAAAGAACTATTCCTGTGCATTATCCTTTATATAAGCAGTAGTTAATTCCAGTTGGCGGGCAGCACTCCAGTGGTTAGCTTTAGCAGCTCATTCAAATTCTTTAACCCAGATAACTAGGTTCTGAGTTCCGTCACCATGATAATAGTCTATTTTGATAAGGAACTTTTCACCACCTTGTCCAAGGGCATTGGCAAGAGCAGTTATAGCTTGAGCAGCAGCAGTTAAAGCTTAATCTCCCATGTTTAATTCTGGTTCTTGTTCTTCGTCTTCTATAGTTCTTTCTGATTCTGGGTCTGTGTATACTTCTTCTTCTTCTGGTCCTTCTTGATAATTGAGGATTGAAATTTGACGTTGTCATTGTAGAGGAGGAGTGCATAAAGGAGTATTATTAAGTGAAAAACAGGTTTCAGGATAGTTTTCAGCAACTATAGATAGAGGAGGAGTTGTTATGGGTTGGGGTATAGGAGGAGTTGTTGTAGGTTGGGGTGTATGTTGAAAATATGCAGCTGGGTTAAGATATATATAAATCAAGCAACTCGGTTTTGAAGAGAGAGTATGTTGGGTAGGAAAAGGATTGTCAAGGGAATTTTACTAAGAGGAGAAGTTGGGAGTGCAAGGGTAGGAAGAAAAGATATTTGGCTAGTATCTTTGTTGTAAGGTGCTAAAGTAGTAGTATGAGTAAAACGGGAAGGTCCTGCTTGGTTATCTAAATCTTCTAGTTATTACATTGTGAAGGGCAAATCTGACCTATGTAATCAGAAGTTGTTGCTGTGCTCGATGTCTATTTTTAGTTTTTTGTTTCTATATATATATTTTTCTATTTTTAAATATTACATTTTAGCGTTACCATTTAAAGTAAGGCTATGACTCGATGGAGTCGAAAGAGTCAATAGAGTCGAAAGACTCCATGCAGTCGAAAGAGTCCATAGACTCAATCGAATCCATCGAATCAATTTTTAGTCTGTATTAAAAAGTATATAAGGGCCATAAGTTCATTGAAGGAAACAGTAGTTCGTACCAAGTTCAGAACAGTTTCGAATAGTTCTAGTTAGTTAAAGTTCAAGTCAGTAACCTTCGAAATTAGAGTAGAAGTATTAGCTATAGAACGTTGTAACCCCTTTGTAATATTTTCTTTTAGTAAATTTCGCGGATGATCGTGAAATTGGATTATTGTGAAATCCACGTGATCTCCATCCTAAAATTTCTGAAAATCATATAAACAATTGATCTAATCGATCTATACTACGTAATCAATCGAATGCTATAACTGGTCAGTATGCCTATGCATTCTTGATATTTATATATAAAGGACCTTCTAACTGTATCAAAAAGGCGACCTAGCCCTAACCTTAACTACGAGGCAAAAAAGAGTCTATAAAACCCTAACCCTAACCACGAGGCAAAAAAGTGTCTATAAAACCTTAACCCTAACCACGAGGCAAAAAAGTGTCTATAAAACCACTAACAAAAAAAAATTTTTGCTTTGTGTTTAGGGTTAGAGTCTATAAAACCACTAACTCGTGTTTAGGGTTAGGGTCACCTTTTTGATATAGTTAGAAGATCTATATAGCACAGTATCAAAAATGCAATTTATGCAGCATATTGGCATATGACCCCCAGTTATAGTATTCGATTGTTTTGATTATGTAATATAGATCGATTAGATCAATTGTTTACATGATTACGAAAATTTTAGGAAATCTGATAATACAGAGATCACGTGGATTTCACGATAATCCAATTTCACGATCATCCGCGATAGTAAATAAAAACATATACTTATCTTTGCCCCAATAAAATATAAAAATCATATTAATCAAAATAAGCAGTAGAATAAAAAGAGATTGGCTGTCAATCTATTTACCATATTTATAATCAACTCTACATTGATTAACGCATCGATTACCTCTTATATTGAACAATAACCACCTCGTGACCGAAGTTACTAAATCCCCATGATCCCCATAGTAATCAATTAGAGACCCGATCAACACCATTATTAGAAATCCGCAGACCCAAGAGACTGTTTGATTACATGATCATCACCAGGTCAACCAGATATCCAAACACCATAATATGATACTGGAGTACACTGCGCAGATTAGTAAAATAATAATATACCCCAAGTACAAGAATAATAAGAATAAGCTAGTAGATATACTTATCCTAATTCCACCTTTGCCATAACAAGACTCTCTGAACCTTGAGACCCAGACCAAGTTTTTTCACGCCTTTTTCTGCCTGCCATTTAAGGTTTAGAGGTCTTGAAGTATTTTTAAATAGAGTTGTAGTTAAGTACAGAGTAGTTAGTGATTATATAGGAAATCCCTGCAAATCAAAACTTCACAATTGGTAGTGACTGTGAGATTAAACTTCACAACACACCTGGAGCAAAGACTTTATACCAACTCAACGATAGACTATGAGGTCGAATCAATCGAAATGGATGCGAAATTAGAATGATTATCAAAAGAACTTCAACAATTAAATAATAGCTTGGAGGATATATTAAATATTTATGTTAATAAAATGTCAAAGCCACGACCTATATATATAACTCCAAAGCCTACCTATTACAATTACGAAGAAGGATATATAGTCGAAACTTCTATAAAACCTCATAGACATTCCTATCTGCTGAATCGAAGAAGAAATCCACTCGTAAGACCTAGCTGGAAGAAAAACAATAGCCATAAAATCTATAGTATAAGAGAAGAAATAAGACATGAAGTTAGTAAATACTCAAAAGTAGAAGAGATATATAACAAATATGCCACTCTAGCCAAGACTCTTACGAATGAACAAGCTGCCAAATTTCAACAACTTGTACATGAGGTAGTTGGAGGTGACTACATCAATGATGTACAATTCTATGAGGACCTAAAAATAGTATTAGAAATATTAGAAGATTTAATAGATAGAGAAAGAATTGTAAAAAACAGTGGTATTATACTGATTTTATACTTATCTTTAGATACCCAAACCCTGTTTACTGTGAAGAAAAGTCTAGCAGCCCCTGTGAAGAGTTCTCCCTCCGTTAAGCCCTGTCCTAAGAATCATCCAAAGGAGTCACAAGATTCAGGGATAAAGAAGAACCAGAATACTTATCTTTATATATTCAAATAAATGCTTCTGTAAAGAAAGATTGCTCACCTCAAGTTAGCAATTGTTACCGAAATGATACAGGCATCTCCAAAAATAAAACGAGCGGTATAGAGGATGAAATCAAGGCATACCCATATTATCAACAATCAGCAAAGATTAGTAAACAAGAAATGGACGAATCAAATAAAAAAGGGGATAAAGAAATAACAAACGAACTTACGAAATTTGAGGAAATGTTTGAAGACAAAGCCGTAGAAGAAAATGATGAAATCGAAGAAGAGAGCAATAAAAGGAAGAATAATAATAAACTTACAAAACTCCTCAATGGTGAAGCACTAAACCATGCCTGTAAAAGATGGTTAAAACAGGTTAAAGATTTTCAATTAACATGCAAATGGGATAAGGAGAGTAAAATAAAAGAATCTCTTACCATAGAAACAACTAAAGAAATAGCGAAATGTTGGCAATTGTAGACGAGCTAAAATTAGAGTTAAAGAGGATAAAGATAAAGTCTTTAGTCTTCATCGAGAATTCGCTGACCCTGGTGATGCTAGCGGAATATATCAAATTGGGCACCATTATGAAAACGAAAAGGCTGACGAAAAAGACCAAACGCCAAAGAAGTATCCAACACCTATTAAAGATAAAAAAGAAAGTAGAGTTGGTTTTGAGGACAAAAAGTGCAGGCCGCTTCTTTATGCCCAAAAACCTGCTGAAATAAGTTATATGAGTGGAACGAATAATGATGGTTGCTATGAAAAAGGGATCAAAGTTGAGAAAAACGAACACAAAGCATTTAAAGATTATCTGAAAGTGGCTGGTATGGGCCATATCGAAGGAATATATTATGTTGGTTATTTTTATTGTCATGGAATTGAAATTATCAATAAAATGTTGCAAAACTTACCAAAAGATTGTGATATAATGCCGGAAATTGTGCGAAGTTTGAAATTAGACGAAAACTATAGAGTAGCTCTAAGTAGATGGTTAAAGATTATATTAACCTTTCTTGTATTAGTAATGATTGGTACTATAGGGCCACCTGGTATATATGTTGGTGAAGTAGGTGCTTGTGATACCAAATATATGAATGAAATTAGCATTGGCGCGGATAAGTATGATATATACCTTAAGTACTATAATTTAGCTGAGATATATTACTAGAATAAAACATATAACCTTGGATATCGCTATCAAATAGGAATTCATATCGAAAAAGGATACAAGGTTTTTGGAAAACCTATGCATATTCGAATCCTAGTATTTAAAAGTATGAGTCCCAAAATTGGAATAAGCTTTGAATTCGAAAACGTCCCTGTAAAAGTCAATAGGAGTTAGAAAAGTTATATATAATCCAATATACAAAAGGCCTAGAAAAAGATATTTCTTTATATGTACCATAGTATGCAAGTATGGCCTTCGATCCAGAAGGAATAAACGAAGTTAGCCTTAGAAAAAAATAATAATAATAATAAGTTACTTACTCGGTCCTGATTATAATTCTGACTAAAACCAATATATTCTGAAATATAGTTAAAAACAAAAAAAAAAAAAAAAAAGAGAAAGCAATTTGTACAGACTCGATAATAGAGCATAGTTGATCAGAATGGGTTATGACGAGTTGAGGGGCCCTAATCACTCTAATCATTACTCATTGAAGTTTCAAAAATCACACCAGAAATTTCTTCAAATCCCGAATTGCCTGTATAGTAATGCACAAGGAGTTACCCAAAGCCATTCCGAAGCCTATATAAAAATTCTCATTGCCTACCTATTCACCTTGCACATAGTGGTACTGAAGTCCTATTGACCTTGCGCCTAAGACTTCATATCATTTCGCTGGAGCTGCTCTCGAGGAGTTTCTGAAATCATTCAAACGTACCCCAAACCCCAAAAATGAATCAAATCGAACCTGCAAAATACCCAAGAAAAAAAATTATAAAGTTAAAAAAAAAACCAAAAAAAAAACCAGCAAGCAACAACAACGGTAGCCTACCATTAGTGAAACCAAAATCATCAAACCAGATATTCTGTGGTCATAATTCATGATCTACTACAAATATTTACCTGGTACAACATAGAGAGCCAGATTGATCTTCCGCCAAAGACTCTATAGAGTTTCTGTTCTAAATGTTAGTTCGGAAAAGTATTCGAAGTTAGCTTGAATGTACCCCAAATGGACAAGGCACTAGAAAAAAAAAGTTTTTTTTTTCTGAACTAGAACCCTCCAAAGTTGATAAAGACAAAAGTCGAAACCTACCAACCTAAATTGATCAACAAAACGCAAGGGCTTTGACTTTGTGACCCTTAACTTTTTAGATCTTGTTCCTCAAAGTGTCCTAAGCCAGATTCGAAGTCATCTGGAAGTTACTCAAATTCGGCATAAAACTAGAAGTAACAAAAGAAAAATTTTTTTTTACAAAAAAAAAACAAAAAAAAAATTTTTAGAACAAAGAACCGCACGTAACCCTGAAACAAAGTAAAAAAAAGTAGAGACTGTAGATACTCCACAAACCTAGAGCTATGAGACAAAAGAAGAAGAGAAATTTTTTTTAGATGAAGAACCACATGAAGCGCGAAGCGAAGTTAGAAAACTTAGGGACTGTAAATACACACAAAACGCAGAGTTATGAAAAATGAAAGATAATCAAGATTCAGAAAATTAAATACAGATGAAGGAAGAGGAAGATTGGCAAAATACCAGGTGGATAGCAGTAACTGCTTGAGCGAAAGAACCAGAACAAGAACGAATAAAGAAAGAATCGAAAGATTAGGACGGAAAGAAAAAGAAAGCGCCTATATCTCATGCAGATAAGTCTTATGAGGAAGCCCTGGATGGGTATCAAAGCATAACCCTACATAAGTCGCAGGCTCGTGTGAAGAGCCAGAAGTAATCTAAAGTGTTCCATTAGATTGGATACTGCTAACAAAACAAATTGGTGTTGAAAAGATAAACTGGGAAAGAGTAAAGAAACATACTTACAAGACCAAAATCTGACATTAAGCTCAATCCAGTCTAGATTGTCGGTGCCCTAACTTAAAGAAGTATCCAAACCTTGATTCTCCCTTTTTCTCGTAGAACTCGACAATAAGGGTGAGAGAATTGTAAAGGGAAATCCGATCTATGTAATCAGAAGTTGTTGCTGTGCTCAATGTCTATTTTTATTTATTATTTATATATATATATTTTTCTATTTTTAAATACTACATCTTAGCGTTACCATTTATAGTAAGGCTTTGACTTGATGGAGTCGAAAGAGTCAATGGAGTTGAAAGACTCCATGGAGTTGAAAGAGTCCATAGACTCAATCGAATTCATCGAATCGATTTTTAGTCTGTATTAAAAAGTATATAAGGGCCATAAGTTCATTGAAGGAAACAGTAGTTTGTACCAAGTTCAGAACAGTTTCGAATAGTTCTAGTTAGTTAAAGTTCCAGTTAGTAACCTTCGAAATTAGATTAGAAGTGTTAGCTATAGAACATTGTAACCCCTTTGTACTATTTTCTTTTAGTAAATAAAAATATATACTTATCTTTGCCCCAATAAAATACAAAAATCGTATTAATCAAAATAAGCAGTAGAATAGAAAGAGATTAGCCGTCAAAATGTGGCGTGCTTCCATTTAAAACTTTTTTTTACTAAGTTAATGATACATGTCCACTGATTGAAAGTTGTAGAGCTAGTCGAGACGCATCTAACAGTAGTTAGTTCATCTAAATCGGCCTGGTGGATGGCGAGATATCGTAAAAAAATGATCAGCTGACTAAATAAAACTTAGTGATTAGATTACATATGAAAATCACTATAGGCGAAATGTGACGTTCTTCCATCTAAAACTTTTTTCTTACTAAGTTAACGATACATGTCCACTAATTGAAAGTTGTAGAGCTCGTCGAGACGCATCTAATGGTAGTTAGATCATCCAAATCGGCCCGGTGGATAGCGAGATATCGTCAAAAACCGATTGGCCGACTATATAAAACTGGATTACATATGAAAATCACTATAGGCGAAATGTGGCATTCTTCCATCAAACCCTTTTTTCTTACTAAGTTAACGATACTTGTCCACTAATTAAAAGTCGTAGAGCTCGTCGAGATGCACCTAACGGTGGTTAGATCATCCAAATCGGCCCATTGGATGGCGAGATATCGTTGAAAAACGATTGGCCGACTATATAAAATCTCTTATGTAAACAATATTTGTTATATAGAGATTTTATATAGTCGG
>QKWP01001173.1:95591-122864 GCA_003550325.1 Gigaspora rosea | reverse complement strand
TCTAAAATAAAAAAGATATATATATAATTACTGTATTTAAAATTTTTAAAATAAATTTAAATTTATATTTACTCTAATACTTTTTGTATACGAAGAAGTGTTATACACATATAAAATAAACTATTCTATCATGTTTCACTAGGTGCTGAGATTGTATAAATTTTTTTATATATTTCAAACTGTTGATTACGCAATTGACCAATAAAAAACTGATTATTTGCATTTCGAAAATAGTTAGCTGCTTTAATTTCCTGATCAATAGTGTTTTTAATAGCATCAACTTTTTTAAAGATTTCTCCCATGTACAAATTTAGCTGATATGCAAAACAGAGAATAAAGACTATAGATCTATGAGAATTTCTTAACCAATGACTGGCATAATATAAAAATTTAAATATTAAATTACTATAATATTATAATATATAAATATATAATTATTATAATATTATAATATATAATTTTGTTATTATTATTTACCTTTCAGCTGCATAAGCACTGGCGCTATCTGTTACAACAGATCAAACTTTAATACCTGTTGTTTCTAATTCTGTATCATAAATTCAGTTTTATTTATAACTTCTTTATAATTTTTATGCTCTGAACTAATATTATATGCTTTCTAAGTATAAGGTTTGCCTTCAGAAGATAAAGTCACAGTTCCTAAAAGATGTTCATTTTTAATATTCGTCCATCCATCATACGTTAATGCTAAATCATTTTTTAAAGCAACTTCTATAGCTTGATTAAGATCGGTAACTATATTTTCTAAAACTTGTTTACTTAAAATTTTATGGGTAGAAAGTATAATTAAAGGATTTAAAAATTGAAAAAACTCTTTTACTTCAGGATTTTTAACCCATGTTAATGCCCATCTACAAGAAACTGACATATAAAGTACAAGTATATTAAATTTTTTACGATCTTCACTTGATAAAGAATGAACTATATAATTTTTATTAGGCCCGTGAATTTCTGAATGAACTATTACTTTACGAGATGACATCAAAGAACTGGTTGAATCTAAATATAAATATTTAATTAATTTAATATACATATTTTATATTTAAATTATATATAAAAATTAAATTATATACCTGCTCTTTTTCCAATTGTAGTTATATTGTTTTCTTCTAAATCAAATACTTCTGCTCGTTCTTATGCAGTAGTTTTGTTAACAAAATTGTACATTTTTTTAAATGTTGTAATATGTAATCTTTTTTATTAGGAAAAAAATTTTTCCTTCATCTTCACCCAACCATCAATGCAAGGTTTACAAAATGTTTTGTAATTGCTTTAATTTAATTTAATCTCTGATTTTATGATATAATTATTTAGGATCACAGGTAAGGTTGGCATTTTGATATCAAATAATTGCAAAGAAGTTTGCTTTCGCACTCTATTTAAATACTATAATATTATATTGAAATAATTATAATATAGATTTCATGTGCAAGGCTTTAATTACTTTACTTTTTCAAACAAAATCACGATTATAGATTGCACTTTGAACTACGCCAAGCTAATTATTTAAGCTAGCAATAAATTTATTAAAACAAGCTAGCATAATGCTATTAAAAATAGCATATATAATTAACTTGAATTAGCAGTAGAATGGTATTTGAAGCTTACCATAAACAGTATAATTCTTGTTGCATGTATGTAAATCGTATGTACATTTTGTTTTTTATACAATATATATATTTAATTTCTCACACTGATTATCAATTGGTAAAATTTATCTGATATAAATCAAAGTAATTAACTGAATATGTAAATAAAAGATCTTTTTTTTTATAATATATTTATGAAAATTACTATTTATTGCTAGTGGTGATCATCACTAGTGATTAACAAAAATTATAAAAAGTTTTTTGCCAAAATAAAAATTAAAATTTGATTAATTTTAGGGTTAGGGTAAGAATTGGGATGGAGCAGGCGGGCATAGTTTATACCAAAATTTTACGAGAAATTTTTTTTGTTAGAGCCTCAAAGGTGATTTCATAGACAAAATATAAAGATACAAAATATACATTGGTGATGATCACCACTGGCGATAAATAGCAAGCTTCTATATTTATTACTATTGATAAATTAAAAAAAATTATGTAATAAGGGCCGTGACAGATATTACATAATATCCATTTACTATGAGGGTACGCCACCTCCCCCACGTAAGACGATTCTGATTGGTCAATTTTAAAAAAATTTTTGGAGAGTGACGAAATGTGGCGTTCTTCCATATAAATTATTTTTCTTACTAAGTTAACGATACATGTCCACTAATTGAAAGTTGTAGAGCTCGTCGAGACGCATCTAATGGTAGTTAGATCATCCAAATCGGCCCGGTGGATAGCGAGATATCGTCAAAAACCGATTGGCCGACTATATAAAACTGGATTACATATGAAAATCACTATAGGCGAAATGTGGCATTCTTCCATCAAACCCTTTTTTCTTACTAAGTTAACGATACTTGTCCACTAATTAAAAGTCGTAGAGCTCGTCGAGATGCACCTAACGGTGGTTAGATCATCCAAATCGGCCCATTGGATGGCGAGATATCGTTGAAAAACGATTGGCCGACTATATAAAATCTCTTATGTAAACAATATTTGTTATATAGAGATTTTATATAGTCGGCCAATCGTTTTTTGACGATATCTCGCTATCCACTGGGCCGATTTGGATGATCTAACCACCGTTAGGTGCATCTCAACGAGCTCTACGACTTTCAATTAGTGGACAAGTATCGTTAACTTAGTAAGAAAAAAAGTTTTAGATGGAAGAACGCCACATTTCGCCTATAGTGATTTTCATATGATCACTCTCTAGTTGACTGGCGGATTATCAATTAAAATATAAAAATATATTTATATTATTCAAACTCAAACTAGTTTGCAGACCCTTGGGTCGATAGCGCAGTGGTTAGTGCTCCGGGTCACAAACAGAAGGTTGCGAGTTCAAGTCCAATGGGTGGCGAAAAACTCTGCCAGGACCGGTTTGGAAAAAAGATCTTCAAGAGGACTTCCATTTTTATCCTAAAGAATGGATTCATACAGAAGAATGCAGTCACTGGCATAGCCACGGGGCCGGGGACGACCAGAAAAGGCGAAATCTGTCAACAAATGACGTTAACATTGTGAGAGCCCGATCCAAGAAAAAATACAAGGGGTTTCCAACAACACTGGACCAACTGAATATGAAAAGTGGTTCCTGGGGCAGATGAAAAAGGGCTGACCATACAAGCGATCCAGCTGAATAGTTCCTTAAAAGCTGCCTATAACCTGTTAGGGTACAGGGCACCGGACATGGTGGGCCTGCTGGATTCAATCGGGATAAGCGGACAATTGCAGGGAGGGATAGTTTAGTTAGAAATAACCCTTGATGTATAACTAATGTATGATCTATATGCTTAATTATGTTTAGTTGTTAGCTAAAAAGATAGTTTTTCTGAAGTTTTCTTGAAAATTGCTTCTAAACACACTCTTACCACCACCGTTCAGTGGCAAACCATCTTTTTCTACCTGAAAATACCTAAACGCTTCAACAACTAGTGATATTGCTTCCTTTTACAGCTTGGCGTAGCTGTTTTTTTAATATTTATTATTCATTTATCTCATATAGAGGCCAAAAAACCATTNATTCAAACCAAACTCAAATTTAACTAAAAAGTTTGCTTCAAATCAAACTCAAATATTTTTTTTAAACATAGTTTGGGTTTGGGTTTGATTTCAAATCAAATCAAACCCAAATCTGATCTAAAGTTTGATTTGATCTGGGTTTATAGGAACCCTAAGACTTACTTTTAATCCATAATTAAGTGTATAGAATATTTTAATATCTAAATGTTTAGTTATTAGCTGAAAGTAAGTTAAAAAGGTAGTTTTCCTGAAAATTGCTTCTAAACACACTCTTACCACCATCGTTCAGTGGCAAACCATTCCTTTATACCCGAAAATACACAAACGCTTTAACAACTAGTGATATTGCTTCCTTTTACAGCTTGGCGTAGCTGTTTTTTTAATATTTATTATTCATTTATCTCATATAGAGGCCAAAAAACCATTTTATTTGAATGTTTGTTTGTTATTCTTCATATCACTTAATAGCAGAAGTTTTTGTAACCATTTATCAGAAAAAACCATTATATAAAATCTCAAATTTTGATGGGTTAACACGAAGCTGTTGTTACCCCTGCAAATTAAGAATTTTTTTACCCATGCTCCGATTGACCTTCTGATCGATTACCCTTAAACCTTCTTTTAACTGTACTCTCATACTACGTTTCTTTTTGATTATCTTTCTTTATTTGTAATACTACTATATTATATCTATTTTCCTTATTTATATTTTATATCACCTCGCATAGATGGATAACGTGAACCCCAGTTTTACATAATCATATGATGAATCATCTTTTAGGTCTTTCATTACGTAATCTTCTAAATACATAGAACTATTATGTATATAATATTATTGCTTCGTTCAGGAACGAACGAACATAAAGCATTTAAATATTACCAAATCGCTCCTTGTACAAAGGGAGTGAGTAATTAAAGTTCATAGAAGAATTGAATAAAATTGAAGCATTCAATTATTATCGTTTTGTTTGTGGCATTTAGAAAGCCATATGATTGATCCAAGAATTATTGCCATGTCAAATTATGAATGCATTAGATGAGATTATCGGGATAATGATACTCCTACAATAGACTAGTACAATTTATTTATATGTATCGATTATGTATTTATAGTCGAAGGTTTTGCCTTAATAAAGTTTCTTCAGACTTCGCTCTGCTTAATAAAATCTAAATTATAAGTTAGTAGGCATTTCAAAGCTGAAGGCAACTTATAAATCTTTATTCTTGTATTGTCGAATTCTCAACACTGCTTGTTAGCATTAAACTATGCTAATTGAATTGTTTATTGAATCCTTAAATTGATATTGATAACTGTATATTAATATAATACATCATTTATTTAATTTACTGATTTTATTGTTTGATAGATTTAAATTGAATCCTTAGTTTGATCGTTATATTTATTAATTGAATTATTGATACATTTAAGCCTTACATTGATACATCAATTCACTTAATACATTAATACCGTCCATAAATAATCACACACACCACTCGCTATCACATAATTATCACCCAACCTTATAAATAATATTTCTTACTCAATTTCTTTTACGCCAAAGTATTTCGTTCTTGTCTAGACTTCCCTGTTAATAGTTCATACACTTATACCTACCTCCCGTGGATAAAATCCAGTTTACTATCCTAAGACTATACCAGCAGTTGTCTGATACTCTCCCATCCGATAGTAATACCGTCTTCTGCTATAGATCCCCTATTTAATACTACAATTTTTCATTTCATCATTCAACCCATAGATCTAATACTACAATTTTTCATTTTATCATTCAACCTGTAGATCAAATTTGTTACTCATCATCAACATAATCCTATCATTGTCAACTCGCATATTTAGCACTGTCATATTCATTTTTGCATTTATTTATTAAATCTATAATATAACATAATTATAATTTAATTATACATATATACATATTACATATACAATTTTCATTTTTCTGTTCAACTCATCAACCCGTAGATCATTCCATCATTCGTCAACTTGCAAATTTAGCACTGCCCTCATTCCTTGCATTATTTTTTTCTATATACTATTACCAGGAACAGAGTGCATGGTGTAAGTTGTTTCTGTACAAATCTGTGCTTTTGATTGGATATTCCTTTTTAAAACGTCATATGATTACTTTATTTATGTATTTATTGGCAGACTAATTTCTATAAACCAGTTTTTTATATATGGCGTAACATAACTACTTGCATATGGGCTTTTCTATTGTACGTACAGTACATATATGTGGGTCAATTTTTTCTTAATTTGCACATGGGGCTTCCAATATGTGAGTCGATTTTTCCTATTTTGTATTTGGTTTTCCGCATATATGTAGATCACTTTTCCCTAATTCGTTTTCAGATTTACCTGTTTATGCATGTTTCCAGACAAATATCGATTTATGTATAGCTTGGTTCTTAATGAGCCACTTACCACTGTTACAGGGAGAATCGTATATTTATTAATTTATATACGTAAAATATAGAAATTAGGTGATAAGGCAACTCGCCAGAGACGTGACGTTGGTGATTTGGTATTAATTTATTAAGAGAATTTATTAAAGGTAATTTAGTTATAGAAATATTGGAATCCTGTAGGATATAAAATTCTTTACAAGAGGGAATTTACAGAGTTTTTCTAATTTTTACTAAACTAATATTTAAGAAGCTTAGGAAATAAATCGATCTTTCATCACGTAAGAATCACAGTAGAATCACTGATCTCGCATCATGAAAGAATCACGGTAGAATCACTGATCTCTCATCATGAAAGAATCACGGTAAAATCACTGTAGAATCACTAAAACTAAAAGGCTTATGATTATAAGTACTATGTGATTATAAAAATGATGACTATGTTTAATAATATTTTAACTAATTCTTAGTTCTTGGTTTTCTCTCTTTAGATTTCTTGTATTTCGATTCTCAATCACGGGTATACTGCACCTAATTCTGAAGACACTTTTACCCTTTGACACTACCATTATTGTTGGTCTGCAACCGCAATAATTATTTAATTAATACGTTACGGCACGTAACATTGGGGTGGTTGATATCCTATGTAAATATAAAAGTTTATTATTTAAATTTTTATATAGATCTCAATTGTTATTTTTGACCATAATCTTTTGCAGATTTCAATTAGATGCGCAGCCTTAATGGCTCAGTTTAGAAAAAAATAGTGTACGGACCAATATTATGTCTTTACAAACAAAGTTATAGAACTATATTTTTTGTTTAAATAAAAAAAAACTGATCAATTCCTTTTTAAAATAATAGTTTAAAAAAATTTTTTTTAAGAAATAGTTCTATAACTTGGTTTATAAAGACATCTTATTGATCTTTACCGAGCCATTAAGGCTGCACAGTACATCTATTTGAAATCCACAATAAATTATAGACAAATAAAAACTGATATCTATATATAAATTTTAAATATTAAACTTTTATATTAGATATGATTTTGATAATTAACTAATAAAGCTTATACTAATGTTCGATAAACTATATTGAGTTTATCCCACTCTAGCTTTTTTAGTTTTATCTAAGGGCGAATCTATTTGTAACTGTGGTTACAGTTCTGAGCCAATCAAATTGCTAGATTAGGCATGACAAAAAATTCAAAAAATTACAAATCGCAATAACTTAAAATTGTGCCTATAAAACCAATATTTTTTCTAGCTAAAAATGCTTTTTAAGATGTTTTATTATATAATAAACCTTCTTTTAACTCTAAATCTAACCCTAACCCTAATCTGTTTACTGTCACCGCCGGTGACAAACACATTTTTTCTTTTTTTTTAATACTGCTAATTATCATTTTAAAATATAATTTAAATCATATTATATTAACTTAGGCAATAAAAAAAGCAGATTTTTATTAGCATATCTTTATAAAAAATTTTCTGGATATTATGTATAAATTAAGTATTAAACTAAGTTTCCATTCCTAGTTTTGCGCGATAACATTGTGCAGCTACCTTATGTAATACTGTATACTTGGTAAATTTATCTTAATAACCTTTTTTGAAAAACAGTGCAATTAGTCAAAATCTATTTTTACGAACTGCACGTATGCATGTATATGTACATGCCTATGGGTCCATATCATTTCTTTTTCTACCATTTTTTTTCTGACACTTATTTGTCTGAATTGTGAGTACCAATTTTTTACAGTAACTCATCATGATAATTTCAATGCAAATTAATTCAATATTGACTACACAAAATTTTTAACAGTAACTTGCAATAGAAATCATGTATTCCCATTACAAATTAAACATAACCACATGCAGTATTTACAATGAAATAAGTTCTGTAACAGAATTTTTTATAGACTCACAATAAAAATTACAATAATTCTAATAAAAACTAACACAACCTAAATTAATACTGTGTATTGTCAAAATAGAAAGTAAGTTATATGACAATACAAACTAACTCAACTTCATACTGTGTGTCATTGGGAAGTTCTGCAACAGGATTTTTTACAATAACTCATAATAGAAATAATGATAATTCTATTGCATACTGTGAATCACCAGAATTGGGAGTAAATTCTGTAAAAATTTTTTTATATTACCTTATTAAAGAAATCACCATAATTCCAATACAAACTAACTTACCACATACTGAATATTACTAAAATAATGAGTAAAGTTTGATAGCAAAATTTTTTGCAGCAATTCATAAAAAAAATTACATAATTCCAATGCATACTAACCCACATTAACCACATACTTTGTGTTACTGAAATGTAAGTCTCTAACAATTTTTTTGCAGCAACTTATGATAGAAATCAGAATAATTTAATGCAAACTAGCTCAACTATATACTATATACTACTGGAATAGCAAGTTATAGCAGAATTTGGTATAGTAATTCATTTGATAATTTTAATACAAATCAACTCAACTTTAACTACTTACTATATGTCACTGGAATAGTGAGTAAGATTGTAACAACTTTTTCATAATCACTATAAAAAACATAATAATTCTAATACAAACTAACTAAACCTTAACAATATAACTTGTGTCACTGGGACAGTGAGTAAGTTCTGTAACAATTTTTTATAGTAAATTATATTGGAAATTATGTTAATTCTAATTCAAACTAAACTAAATTTATTCTAATTCAAACTAAACTAAATTTTGTGTTTATAAATTAGAAGTTTTATAAAAGAATTTTTTATAGCTATTTATAATTCCAATATAAACTAAATTAGCCTTAACACTTACTATAGGAATTCTATCCTATACCATCTAAACCTGTCTTACCTTTGTCTTCAACTTTCTATTAGCACTCCTATATTATCAAATTTAACTTTTTTATTTTTTACAGTAATCTACAATAGAAATATAATAGTTCAATGCAATCTAACTTTACTAATATAATAAGTTTATAGTATAATTTTTATAGTAACTTTTGGGATAATTCCAATACTAAATCAACCTTAACTACATGTTGTGTGTTACCAAAATAGTAAATAAATTCTGTAGCAGAATTTTTATAGTTAACTCATAATAGAAAACACACAATATTCCCAATACTAATGCAACCTTAACTGCATCTATAATACAATTTTTACAGTAACTTACAATTAAAATTGCAACAATTATGATGCAAACCAAATCATATACTGTCTGTTATTGGGTAACAAATAAGTTTTGTATTAGAATTTTTTATAAATTTACAATAGAAATTACAATAATTTTAATATAAACTATAACTCATCATTAAATCATATTGTGTATTATTGAAATAGCAAGTAAGGTTGTATCAGAATTTTTTATAGTAACTATATATCAAAAATCATTATAATCTAACTCACATACTGTAATAATGAACAAGTTCTATAACAGAACTTTCTGTAGTAACTCGCTATAGTTTCAATATAAGCTAACTCTATTTTATCAATATTCTTTGTATCACCAGTATTGTGAGTAAATTTTGTAATATAATTTTTATTGTAAATCTAATAGAAATAATAATAGAAAAAGTTTAACCTGAACCAGGTTTAGGCTGCTTATCCTAGACCCCAAAAGTCTAAAATTTGTCATGAACCTTGATAATTAGCTAATAGAAATGTTTGTTGTGCACCAATTATAAAATTGATTTTTGTTTACTCCTTTTTTTCTGCTTTGATTTTATTATTTTTGGTGACCACTTTTGAGGTTGCCTTTATTGTAATTTTGTCATTTTGTGTTATCATTTGTAATATTGTAGTTTTTGGTATTACCACCTGCTTTTAGTATTGTTGCTTTAGTATCTTGACTTTTAGGTAAGGTTTGCTGTATTGCCACTTTTGGTGCAGTTGTATATGATATTATTTCATTGCATTGTCGTTTTAGTGGCATAGTAGATAGTATAGTTTTTTTGTCACTTTTTGGTAATTTTATTTTTTATATTTAGTATTGTTATATGCTTTTGTTGCTTTTTAATAAGTTCTTCAGTATATTTTTTAATAGGTCTTTAAGTTATCCTTTAAGCAAGTTTATTGTCATTTTTTACTGACAATTTATTTTACTAACAAAGTCTTAGCATTTGATTAATTGCAGGCAATTTTTAGTAATTATCTTTAGAGTGATTTTAATAAAGTAATGTGAAGCTGTTTTAAGATTACATTGTTTTGTTAGAGTTTTTTTTTTAATTTATTTTTCTTTTTTTTTGTCAATTTCATCTATTTATTTATTGTAATAAATAACAATAAATCATTAAATAAAAAAATTAATAAATAAAAAGTTTGATATAAAAGATTATTTTTCTAAAAGAAAAAACTTGTGAATAGTAGTAAGTCAACTCTTTGTATAACAAACTGTTAGTTCTGGCTGTTAAAAAAAGTTCATTATATAAAATTACTATGTCTTCTTAAGAAACCATAAATCTTTTATACCAAAACTATTATAAAATTCAAAAATTTTTAGTTCAGTATATCCAAAGTTCATTATAGAAAGGTTTGGTATAAAGAGAGTATATAATATTAAAAAACTTAGAATTTTTTTTACTCAATGGCTATTGAATTTGGACCAATCACAGTTGGGTTTACTTTAATTTGCCTGAGCCCTGGGGGTCAATAATAACTATTCTAAACCAGAGGTCTAGATTAAGGATGCTTATAATGATAATGCTAATGTAACCTTAGCTATATACTATGTTTTACAACAGAATTTTTACATTAAATCAAGATAAAAAACACAATAATTCTAACAAAAATTAATTTAACCTTAATCACATTCTGTGTGTCAATAGAATAGTGAGTAAGTTTTGTAACTAAATTTTTTATAGTAATTTACTATACAAACTAGCTTATATAATATGTTACAGAATTGCAAACAAGTTCTATAATAGAATTTTTTTACAATAACTCATATAGAAATCTTGAAGATTCTGACCTAACCTTAATCATATACTGTGTTATTGAAACAGCAAATAAGTTCTGTAATGAATTTTTTATATTAACTTATAATAGAATTAATAATAATTCTAATGCAAATTAATACAACCTATATCTCATACTGTATGTAAATGAAATAGCAATTCTGCAACAAAACTTTTTATAGTAACTTACAATACAAACTACCTCAACATTAACCACCCACTGTGTATTAGCTGGATAGCAAATAAGCTCATACCAAAATTTTTTACAGTAATTAATAATGCAAACTAATTCAATTATAACCAAATAAATATATGTCATAGGAATAGTGAGTTAGATCTGTAATAGAATTTTATAATAACTTAAAATGCAAACTAACTCAACCTTATTCACATACTAGCTAAACCTTAACCACATACTGTGGGTCACTGGCATGGTAAAGGTTTGTAACAGAATTTTTTACAGTAATGCACAATGCAAACTAACTCAATCTTATTCTTATACTATGTATCAAGAGAATAGCAAGCTCTATAGCTAAAATTTTATAGCAATCACAATAGAAATCAAGATTATTCTGATACAAATATAACTTTAACCAATACTGTGTATTAACAGAATTGCAAGTTCTATAACAGTATCTTTTATAGTAGCATATGATAGGATTCATGATAATCTCAATGCAAAATGGCTTAGTCTAACCTTAACTAAATAATGTATGTTACCAGAAAGTGGTAAGGCTAACCCTTGGTTTAAATTATATCCGTCTTGCAAAATTGGGGAGAAGTAGTTTATTATATAAATTTTCCAAAATAATTTGTAATATTATGGTTTTCTGAAATTTTCTGCATCAATAGCGAGGAAGAGGAGGTAAAGTAATGTAATCCACTAAATTAAGTTAATTTGGCCTAAGTTGTAACATTTTTTTGGATTAAAACATGATTATTTACAGTAAAATTACAATAATTTCAATTTATACTATATGCTACTACAAATGTAATGAACAAGAGGGTGGTGCGTAAGTGCCACCTGTTGCACTAGTATTGTTCAATTTTTGCTTTATGGTTTTTTTTAATACCAGAAAATATGGCATTCCACCTCTATATAAAATTATAGTAATACTATGGCATAAAATTTGAGTTTTACTAAAACGCACCTATGGTGTTTTACAACATGTTACACAAACTAATTATAACAAACTAAAGATTATATAGATTGGTTAGTTAGTGGTTAGGATAGATGATTTAATGATATTACATGAATTTATATTATATAGAATAATAAAATTTATATATCGGGTGACTTTAACCCGGGTGAAATTATTTAAATACATACATATGAATTTTGATGTGTGTTTTTTTTTTTAGCATTAATGATTTTTTGTTTAAATTTTTGATTTTTAATCTCAAATGGCTTTAATAAAATCATATTTAAATTAAGCAAGCCTAACTCTTTCTCAATTATATTTTTAAGTCAAAAACCAATTCACTTAAAATAATTATATGATTTGTAAAAATTTAAAATTAAAAAAAATTTATTAAAACAATTCCTTTTTGTAATCTATACGAATTTAAAATATAAGTTATAGAATTATACCTCGAGTCCCCAAAACACAAGATATAAATAATATTACTTATCCACTAAAAATATATTATAAATAATCAATCTAAAGCTGAATTTACTTATATACAAGGCATGTCAGATTTTATTTGGCAATATCAATATCTTTGACGATATCAATACCGCAATGAATGGCGATATAATCAAAATAATACCGCTATTATTCTTTTCTCTCGTTTATTAATTATACAACCCCATCAGAAATGCACAAATCCAACTCTTCACGAATAGTATTTGCTTCTGGACGGATTTCTGGGTTCTCGTCCCAACATAGCTCATATAGCTTAACAAATCTCAACGGAGTGTTTTTTATGGGTGTTTCTCTATTTCCTTGTTGTACAATAAAGATAACTTCGAAGTCTGTCATGGTTTTAAACGGCCTATGACCACTGGAAATCTCCCAGTAAATAACTCCCAAGCCGTAGATGTCAGATTTTTTTGAAAATTTATAGGAAGACTCTTTTAAAGCTTGAGGATCAATGAATGCTGGCATGCCATATATACCGTAATCAATGAAGTTTTCCGTATCATATATTGACAGACCAAAGTCTGCAATCAGCATTCTATCTTCGTGAACCAAGATATTCTTGATATGCTGTAAAGTACAGGTAGATAACAAATAATTAACAAGTCACTTATACAGTATTTTATGACATCGGATAATATTAATTACTCTGGTAATGACTTACAAGATCTCGGTGAATAATATCGTGCTTGTGTAAAAACACAAGACCCAATGCAATTTCTTTAGCAATGCGTAATTTATCAACCCATTGTAGTTTTAAAAAATTATCTTCTAAATACTGTTCCAGGTTACCATTCTTAGCTAACTGTAAGACCATGATGTAATCTCCAGATGGATCTATATCATATATTTAAATCATTATTGAATTGCATTTAATGGTATAAAGTAAATATAAATAAACCCTAATGACTCACTTCTGGATACAGCATAAAATTCCACAATGTGCGGATGGAAAAAAACCTTACGAAGAACTATAAGCTATGTATGTAGCATAAAATAATTATTTAATTGTTATTAGAAATATTTAAAATCATTTTACCAGTACCTCTTCGACAATCTTCGGGCTATTAGCTTTTAAGCTTTTAAGAGCAACAGCAATTCCACACTCTCTCCACTCAGCTTTATATACATTTCCAAATCTGCCTTCATTAATTTTCTCGGGATTAATGAATTCATTGTAATCATAATAATTAATATGACCTTCAAAAATAGCCTTTTCGAGCCATATTGTTGATGAATTTAAGGAATCAATTGCATGTTGTGAAAATATTGCTTGTTTATTTGGCAAGACTTGATTTTGAGATGCATTTTGAGAACAACCTTGATTGCTATTAATTGAGACTTCGGCATTGTTGAGTTTGGAAATAAAATCCCAAATATCCATCTTATATAGACTTCGAGGTTTTAATCTTTCAACCATATAGTTATATAGGAACGTTTCAGGGGATTCTTGTTTGACATGTAAAAATGATTCAACTAATATGTTACCTATATCATCTAATCTGTGCTCGTATAATTTTAAAAAATCTACGATAACATTGTAATTTAATTGAAAGCCAAGATCAATTAATTCGGTAAGCCTCTTATTAATAACTTTCACATTTGGTTTTTGCCATTCGGATGAAGATGTGGGTGGGAAAAGAATGAGATTTGCGCCTTGCATTACCAGATCGTTTACATCTTCACAAATTTCAAGGTAACCAATTTTTTTCCAAAGACGAATCAAATCTTTTTGTATTAATGTTGCACGCGCTATAACGTTGAGCTGTCGATTGTTTTCGTATCCATCTTTAGGCGGGTATTCTTCCGAATTTACTTGCACGTGATCAGAGTTGAACTTTGGGGGAAACGGAATAAATTTCATGTTCAAAATAAAGTTTCTGATAGTATTCATATTTTTACGTAAATTATCTCGCGCATGATTTATATCATGCGGACCTGCAGAAAGAAAGTGGAAAAGTTCCATATCATTACCTTTTAGGTAAAAGTTGTCGATTTTAGGTGGTTGTGCTTCAGTAAGTAGATACATAAAAGTAGAAAGTTCTAAGTCGCTAGACCACGGGGCTCTAGCTTTTTGTTGAAATTGTTTAATTCTATTCATATCCAATTGCCCCACTATATCATGAGCCATTTTTAATTCGATTAATTGCCAGTCATAATTGCCAAAATCAATAAGGAGTCGTTGAATAAAGTAACGGGATAAACTAGTACGCCTACGTAAAGTATCTCGTACATGATTTATATCATGCGGACCTGCAGAAAAAAAATGAAAAAGTTCCATATCATTGCCATTTAGGCAAAGGTTATCGATTTTAAATTGCTGTTGTGCTTCATTTAGTAGATATATAAAGGTAGAAATATCTAAGTCGCTAAACCACGAGGCTCTAACTTTTTGTTGAAGTTGTTTAATTCTATTCATGTCCACATGTCCCACATTATGAGACATTTTTAGTTCTATTAATTGCCGGTCATAATTGTCAAAGTTAACAAGGAGTCGTTGAATATAGTAACGGGATAAAATAGCACGCCTACGCAAAGTATCTTGCGCATGATTTATTACATGCGGACTTGTAGATAGAAAATGAAAAAGTTCCATATCATTTCCCTTTAGGCAAAGATTATCGATTTTAAATTGTTGTTGTGCTTCAGTTAGTAGATACGTAAAAACAGAAATATCTAAGTCGCTAGACCACGGAGCTCTAGCTTTTTGTTGAAGTTGTTTAATTCTATTCATATCCATTTGTCCAACTATATTATGAGCCATTTTTAATTCTATTAATTGCCGGTCATAATTGCCAAAGTTAATAAGGAGTCGTTGAATCATGTAACGGGATAAAATAGCACGTTTAGCAATCATAGCTTTTGCAACTGAGAGATTAATAAAAGTCGGCCCTAGCCTTATAGCATGAAATAGGGCATGTGCTCTTCCACATTTATAAATAATCCATTCTGCTCTAACCTGGTCATCTCTAGCAATAATAGAAAACCGCTTACAGGAGATAGCTAAGTTAATGGGGTATTCTACAAATTTAAAAATATTTATCAATATCTCATTGGCATGCTCGTAAAACTTCTAGCATATTTTTCTGAAGTGTTTAATGTATGATTTTCATTAGGAATCTCACATGACATCATCGTTGCAAGAACAGACCCTCCTCAAAATAATCTCCGATGAAACTTATTTATATATTTCGTATAGTTGTACGAATACGCTTGATGTAATAAAAATTGGAAACTGTATTTACACAATTATTCTTGTAGAAACATTACACCAAATTCCCTATTTATTGCTCAAACAGCTAATTTGTGATAGGTGATACATAGTCCGGAGCGTATGCATGTGTTACAAATATGCTACGATAAATGATATAAATTGTTAGAACTATCGGACTCTTCGCTTTAAATATGATGGCTTCACTAAGCTGTCTCGATAAATCTATTTTGGCAAAAATGATCAATTTCTACGATTATAATGAATTCAAGACTGACATCGATCATACAGAGACTAAATGTGGATGTGTTGTAAGGCTTTGGAAGGATTGTAATCTAAAACCGTTTACAGGAGATAGCTTAGTTAATGGGGTATTCTACAAATTTAAAAATATTTATCAATATCTCATTGGCATGCTCGTAAAACTTCTAGCATATTTTTCTGAAGTGTTTAATGTATGATTTTCATTAGGAATCTCACATGACATCATCGTTGCAAGAACAGACCCTCCTCAAAATAATCTCCGATGAAACTTATTTATATATTTCGTATAGTTGTACGAATACGCTTGATGTAATAAAAATTGGAAACTGTATTTACACAATTATTCTTGTAGAAACATTACACCAAATTCCCTATTTATCGCTCAAACAGCTAATTTGTGATAGGTGATACATAGTCCGGAGCGTATGCATGTGTTACAAATATGCTACGATAAATGATATAAATTGTTAGAACTATCGGACTCTTCGCTTTAAATATGATGGCTTCACTAAGCTGTCTCGATAAATCTATTTTGGCAAAAATGATCAATTTCTACGATTATAATGAATTCAAGACTGACATCGATCATACAGAGACTAAATGTGGATGTGTTGTAAGGCTTTGGAAGGATTGTAATCTCTTAGTTACTTTTAAACCATTGAAAAAAAAGGATTTTGTTAAAGAGGTACTATTATAATTACGACTTTGACCATAATATACTATTTCTAAGTGCATTATAATTTAAATATAAATGTAGGTTGAAATTTTACAAAATATTAGCTTTCATCCCAACATTTCTCGACTTTATGGAATTACTAAAGGTGACGAAACAAATCATATTGTCGCTATATAATGATAATTTATTAATCGCTAATTTTATAAATAAATAGATCCTTTAAATGAACATTACTATATAATATTACAATTTGCCAAAGATGGGAATCTACAAAATTATTTAAATGATAATTTTTCTAAACTTCGGTGGATCGATAAAGCTCACATTGCCATTGAAATAGTAAAGGGTGTCGCATTTTTGCATAAGCATAAAGTTATTCATAAAAACATTGTAAGTTTATATATTAAGCTAGATATAATTTTCCTTATTAATATAATTTTGTAATTTTATAGAATGAGAAAAATATTTTAGTACACGAAGACAAAATGATGATCGCAGCCTATTCAAACGTGAACGATATCGATGATATATGTGATAACAAAATTTATGAAAACTTGCCTTATGTAGCTCCGGAAGTATTACGTGACAAAAAACATACATACGAATCAGATATATATTCTTGTGGCTTCCTTCTATACAAAATTATAACGGGATTATCTCCATATTATGATAGACCATATGGTGTTGATTTAGAAATTAGAATTCGTAATGGCATAAGACCAGAGCTTCCGAAATGCTCATCAAAATTTTTAGATATGTATGTTAGAATTATGGAACAATGTTGGGATGCAGATCCCTTTCGACGACCAAACATTAAGGAATTATTAGATGACTTAAATAAAAGGTATTCGGAGATAAATGAAAGTCAGCAAGCTGAATTTGCTAATCAATGCAAAAAGGTTTATTGCACATGTAAAATGATACAATCCCTCAGCCTCGATAAGCGAAAACTCTATTCCGAATTTTATTCATTTTCGGAACTGCCTTTGTTGGAAACCACAAATTGTCCTGAAAAATTACATCAAGATTTACAAATCGGAAACGACATTCACCGCAATAACGTGAATAATTATGATTTCTTTTTAAAATTAGCTGAAGGTGGAAGTTTTGATACACAATTTCACCTTGGAACGTGTTATGAAAATGGATTTGACGCAATAAAAACGTTTGAGTTGTACTCGAAATCTGCTGAAAATGGAGATTTCAATGGACAATATAACCTTGCATGGTGTTATGAACACGGAATTGGAGCGATAAAAGACGAGAAAAAAGCATTTGAATGGTACATTAAATCTGCAGAAAGTGGGCACACCGATGGACAAAATAAACTTGGCTGGTTTTATCAGAATGGGATTGGAACCATTAAAGATGAAAAGAGAGCATTTGAGTGGTTTTCGAAATCTGCTGAAGGTGGAAATATATATGCACTAAATAATCTTGGAATGTGCTATGTGAATGGCATTGGAACAGCCCATGATAAAAAAAAGTCATTTGAGTGTTTCTTAAAATCCGCAGAAAAAGGAAATATCAGTGGGCAGTACTATATTGGATGGTGTTATCACAATGGATTTGGAATAAGCAAAGACGAAACAAACGCATTCAAATGGTATTTAAAATCTGCGGAAGGCGGAGATACGGATGGACAAAATAATATAGGTTGGTGTTATCATAATGGAAACGGGACAATTAAAGATGAAAGGAAAGCATTCGAGTGGTATTTAACGTCCGCGAAAGGAGGAAATGTAATCGGTCAATATAATCTTGGAAAATGTTTTGAAAATGGTATTGGGACAGCTATAGATGAAATGAAAGCCTTTGAATGGTATTTAAAATCTGCTGAAGACGGAAACTCCGAAAGTCAAAATCATCTTGGATGGTGCTATGAAAATGGTTTCGGAACAGAGAAAGACAAGACTAAGGCGTTTGAATGGTACTTAAAATCTGCAGAGAGTGGAAATATTAAGGGTCAGGAAAATCTCATATGGTGCTATAGAAATGGATTCGGGACGGGCAAAGATGAAACAAAAGCACTTAAGTGGTATTTGAAATCCACAGAAGACGAAGCTATAGTTTCTCAATATAATTTCGGAAAATGTTACGAAATGAAATTGGAATACCCATAGATAAATATGCAGAAATACTGCACTTTCACATCATTTTACGTGAGTATATTTATCGGCCATAGATGAGTTAAAAGCATCTAAATGGTTCCTATTCTTATTATAGATATTTATTTGTCTGTGTCATTAAAATATTTTTTGTAATCGGTAATAATGAATTTTCATTATATGTGTAGAACTTGTAAATTTATCTGTAGCATGCTTTTGCATGACATTTATTTTAAAAAACAAATAAAAATAATTCATTCTTTCCTCAATAACCTAGTCCTTTGCCACACAGCAAACTAACTAAACAGAAATTAGGATGAACTTCTTTAAAAATTAATTGTTACCATGCCGTGTGGTGATTAGAGCTTAGACCCGGGTCGGGTGACCCATACGGGTCACCCGACCCGGCGGGTCACGGGTCGAAAATTGCTCTACCTTTGGATGTCTAGGATTAAGGTATTTCAGATCAGTATGATATAGGTGAGCAAACCCGTATAGTATAGGCCGAATTTTTAAATCTATACTATACTGATCCAGTGTAATATATATTAGGGTTAGGGTTAGGAATCATAGCTGATCGGTATAGTATAGATCTTAAATTTGGCCTATACTATACGGATTTGCTCACCTATACCATACTGATCTGCTATAATTTCCCAGGATTATGATCCGGTAAATGCCAAATTATTATGCGGACCCCAGGATTAAGGTTAAAAAAAAATTTGCTGACCAACCAAATTTCAAGATCTACTGTAATGCAAGACAAATTTTATAACCGTCTATGAAACTGTTTTTACGTGTTATAAATTTTATTATATAAATAATATTTTTTCTAACTCTAACCTTATTGCAAGATTTTATCCCTAATCTAAAAGCACGAAATTTTACTAGAAATTTTTTTGTGTTCTAATTTTGCCGTGGTATGTATTAAAATTATCTGCAACTTACATTGTACAACCAATAGTACGTAAAGAAAAAATCTACTAGGTAGAATCTAGATAGCATAAAACTTATACATACCCCACATCAGTCTAAACAAAAAAAAACAAGCGTTTAGTGTGTATAATCAATAATTGTTACTACATTTGAGGTGTTACGAATATCAATATGGTACGACTGACCAGATCAGTATGTGATTTTAGTATGATTTTATTAAACCTTACCATAGAGTTTGCTTAATTATTGTACGGGTCTTATGTGACAACCCGTGCTTTTTACGTTTGGTTATTGCACGGGATTGTTACGTCAGACACCGTGCAATAAGATAGTTATTATATGGGTATGTGGAATAACCCGTTACACACACGGGTTCATATTTAAATCTCGTGCCTTCGCCACGGAATATGAACCCGTGTGTAACTGGGTTATTCACTACAACCCATACAATAACTATAATTTATCACACCTCATAGAATTTAGGGTTAGCTCTACCAGAAATTATGAGCCGGGTTTTTTAGGGAGTGATGGTACGATTTGATAAAATCACATCCATACCATACTGGGCCTGATCAGTTGTACCATACTGATCAGTAAATTCCCTACATTCGGATCTATTAATTTTAAAGTGTAGATACTATGATAGTTTAGCCAGCATTATTCACATGATCCTACTCGGAATTAGCCAGCGTTAGGTATAATATAGGCCGACTTGATAATACACTCTGTAATTTAATCTATGTAACGACAATTGACCAATAGAAATTCCTTTATACGAGAGAAAGGATAAATTATGCGAGATTATGCGGGCTTCTTTAAATTATGCGAAATCGCATATTTTATGTGCTATAAGGTGAATTATGCGAATATTATGCCGGATCATAATCCTGGACACTCTACTCTGACCCGGGTCAAACGGATCAGAATTCAAAATAAGCAAAAACGCTATGTTGCGCAATTTACCTAGAAATAATTTACTAATCAGGTCGTTATAGAGAGTCAAAAAATAGTGATCCGGGTCAAACCACAACCCGAAATTTCTTGACTAGGGTCACGACCCGGGTCAGATAGGTATATACGCATCTTCTGGTGATATTCATTGTGTTAGATTTTTTAATAGGAGAAGGTAAGAAAATTAATATATTTAAAATAAGCTTTATTCGTATTAATCTTTAACATTTTATTGATCGGGTGGAAATCTTAAAGTGGAAATTTTTTAACCTAAAAAAATATGTAATGCTAAAACGTTTTAAAATATACCTTTCATAAAGTTAAATCCGGGCTGTAAATTATACTCAGATTATAAATACCGGTAGTATCCGGATCTAAATGAATTAATCCGAATTTATTATTTTGTTTTTGATAATATCTGGATTGTAAAAATATATCTAGGCTCTAACTCTAGCCAAAATCTTTTTTTTTTTGGCAACATTTTCTTTAATATCGAATTAACTTATCTGACCCGGGTCAGCTCAATTTTGATCCGTGGCCCGTATAACCCTTCATATTTACTGACCCGTACTGGTCAACCCAACCCGGGTAAGACCTCTAAGTCGTTACTGTTAGATAAGCAAGCACGTATTTATTACAGTATTAATAATTTAAATTGGAATTATTGAGTGTTGCTAATTTGCCCCCTGGTTAACATAACCATAACTCAAAACGGCTATATTTGGTGCACTAGGTAAGAATGTTCGGCACTATAAAAAAAAACCTTATTTTAGTCTTGACCCTAATTTTTAATATTAATTCTCATTTTAATTTAAAATATCAGTACATAAAAATTTACAATATAATTAAGGATAGTTAAAATTTATAATTAACCCGGTGTAAGCTTAGTTAAATTATTCATAGTATTTAATTTACAAAATCTTTAATAATCTATATATGTTTTATTCTACGTCTAATTCTACGTCTAATTCTACGTCTAATTCTATGTCTAATTCTACGTCTAATCCTACCTATTCAAATTCTAATATCTTATATATGTACTATCTTACACAACTATCTTTCTAATAAGAAAGCTCTGAGCTTTAATACATCTTATCTATAAATTTCTTATCATATTATAAAAGCACCTACAATAATATTATTAATAAATCGCATAGTTAATTAACACTATTCATATACTTTCAATTATTAAAGGATATCTATGCAAAATGTAAAATAAAAAAACTAACGAACTAATTTCTTCCCATACATTAACGTTATTAAAACTTTTTTTACGTTTTTTTGCTCAACACAAAAAATTTTGTAAACGTAGTGATTATAATTTACTTGTAACTTCGGTAAGTAAATATAACATGAAGGTCGAGTTTAACTGATATGATACGAAAACCAAGTTATTTAGTACACTCACAGATGAGATAATCTACCCGAGCTTCCGAAAAAAGTACTGTAAAACGTAGCATCCACTTATTTGCGCGGGTAATACAAGCTCCTGGAGAGGAAATAGCCAATCGGAGAGTGCAAATTTTGACTATTTCGGATCAGCCCGACGAAGAATTCGAACATGCGTAAAAGAAGAAAAAAGCGAAAATACGAAAATTAATGTTTAAATCGACCTTGGTGCACTAATTAAAAATGATAAGAATGAAATTTTACTTATATTAAGCATCCACTCTAACCTATAGCTTCTAACATTAAGGCCCTAACCCTAAATTTTTTCTCACGCACTCCTTTTTTGGTTTGTGTTACCCGCGCAAATAAGTAAAATGTAAAAGGCATTGTAACGATCTACAAACTCAGGGCACTCAGGACGTTCCTACCTCGAATCTGACCCGTTGACCCGGGTCATGACCCGGATAAATATTTGTCCCGCCCGGGTCACTACTTTCTGACCCGGGTCAAAGCTCTAGTGGCGATTGGCGATTTAATAGATAAGATAGTCTTTGCAGTATGATGTAACTTAATGTGTTTATAAAAAATTTTATATAAACAATGTAAATTTACCATATCGATATTTTGTTAAGAGAAAAAAACCGATAAATATTATACTTACTACAGTACTATTTTTACTATTTTCTGATTTTGTTGTAATCTGCCTTCGAAGAAATAGACAAAATGTGGAATTTTAGTTACCAGAAGAATTTTATTTTTCAACCTAAAAATTTGCCAAAAAATTTCGATTTTATATTAAAATTGTGGACTTTCACTTTTGGTTTTTTTTAAGTTTTCTACACATTAAGGGCGCGGGGCATTTTCTAGGAAAATCATTGCTTGAGGTTTAGTAATTTGTGTTATACGAAATTACTTTTTGATTTATAGAGTATTGTTATTTTTTTGTACATGTTTGAATTCAATTCGCCAAACTAAATTGACCTTCTTATGATTGGTTGATATCTATTTTTAGAGCATTATATCTTGATTTTTTTTCAAATCTATAAATCCCAATGTATTATTAAGCTAATATATAATAAAAGTTTGTACTTTAACTTGAATTAAAAATCTTAAAATTTAGTCAAAAATATCAAGCCCTGGTTTTTCTAGCAAATGCCGATTTATTATGATGCGCCTATGCGATATAAACAATTAGCTCTCTTGATGATGAAACTTTTTATAATGAACCACTCTATAATAACCTTTTTTAAACAAATATTTAATTACTTCTATAATAAACATCTATTATAAGAACTCTCACTTCATTATAAAAAAAGATAATCATATATGTTTTTTTTTTGTTTTTATTTATTTTAACAAAAAAACAAAAGCGGATTTATATATAAAAATAAAAGCAAGCATAATAAACAAACTATTACCACTCATTTACTTTATAGTAAAATATTCAGGCTAAAAAAAAAACTTTACTATAGCTTATATCAAGAGAAAACTAGATATACTTAATAATTTTACAATTCAAATTCTTTATTATATCAAGAGTTTATTATAACATATTTGAAAAGACAGGTTCCTTTTAATATTTACTTACATGCTCTAATTTTTTATAGTTTTATTTGAATTATAATTTGTATTAATTAGATTATAAATAAAGGTTTACTTATATGACAAACCTCTATATAATAAATTTTGAATATAATAAACTATAAAAATTTTAAATTTTATTTTGAATTTAAAAAGTGCATTTAATAATTCAATATTATTTATAAAGCCATACAATAGTATATATGCATTATACATAATATACTTACCTGATTAACTAATCAAATTGTAAAATCAAATGTAGTATAAAATTAAAGAAAAATAGCAATTTTTTAAAATTACTTGAAACATATAATTTTACTTATGAACTAACTTTATGTTCTTATAAAAAATTTTTTACAAAATTTTAATATGAAATATTTTTTACTGAAATTTAACTCTAATCTAAATTCTGATTTTTATTTTAAATTCATATATTTATAGGCTTGTTTGAATTTCATATTATATCTAACTATATGAAATATAATGTATATACATATAATAATAAATACTTATTTTGAACAAAAATCTAGTTACAATCTATATTAAAACATCTAATAAACTTAAATAAAAAATAATTTTTATTACTACTATAATTTATTTCTATACAAAAAATTACTAAGTATTTATAATAATTTCTTGTTATTTGATATAATTTAATAAGCATATGAATATTAGTTAGAGATCTTCAAACTCAAATCAAATATTTTTGCTTATATAAATTTGTTTTGTTTTTGAATTCAGATTTGAATTTGACTTGAATTTGAAATTTTGGATTTGGGTTTGAACTTATAAAAATTTTAAATTTTAAAATAATAATGATTTTAAAAATAATAGCTAATAAATCTATAAATTTTTAAATAAAATCAAATAAAATCAATTCAAATGTTGTACATTTGAATATGAAAATCTAAATTTGAATTCAATTTGAGTTCAAACATTTAATCAAGTCAAATCAAATTGCATACTAGCAGAATAATAAGGTTTGTACATTATCAATGACCAAAATCTATAAATTATATCAAAAAACTAATTTATTTGAAGGTATAATATATAATTATAGAAAAATTTATATTATCTTTACAGATTTTTATATTAAAATTAGTAAGAATTTGTTATATAATTATAATAAAAGTTTACAAAAATAATGTAAAAATTTTTTTGTTGGTTTTTATATAGTACCTACTGGATAGCAAATTTATAAACCATTAGATATTATTATAATATATCACTATAGGTTACCAACATTACAAACATTTATTTCATTTTTAACAAATATTTTATATTTTACAATCTTCTAAAACAATAAAAAATAAATTTTACTTTATTTTTAAGAAATTAATATTTGATAGTAATTTTAATAATATCTGATTCATGATCCATGATGAAAAATCATATATATAGTTTTTACTATTAAATTTCACCTTTTTTGGAATTTGGAGTATTTTTAAAGATAAATCAATTTCATACTAAGTAAATGTTCAATATGTACATAACAAATATTGTAAAAGAAAAAATTCTGAATATAATAGTAGTTGAAACATTAAAATTGTAGATCATGCTTTTGTTTTGTGACTATATGATATAAATAAAGAAGTAAACATATAGCTGTATTACTGTTGTATTTCATGATCCACTTGACAGATTTGAATGTTTCGACTACTATTATGCTTAAAACAATGTTTGTTATGAGCATATGTGAGATTTACTTAGTATAAATTCACTTGTTTTTAAAAAATTCCAGATTCAAAGGTAAAATTACATAATAAGCATGTCTCTGCCCTATAAAAAAAGTGATCCGGGGTGTGGTACGGGTTGGTGTCAGGAATACACGAAATGGCACGGTCGGAGCAATACGTACAGACCGTTGAACGGAATGTCACGGTAAAAAGTGGTACGGAAATTACATAGGAGGTGGCACGTTATGTCACGTTATACGTAATGGCACCTTCATTTCACGAAGGATACGTGTCAAAGGTGGTACGTGTTGGCTCGTTTCACGAAGAGCAAAAGATCAATATACGATTTTTTTTTAAAAAAATTGCGATATCTCATAATTTCGCTAATGAAACTGCTCTGGGTGTCTTAAAAAAAAAATTCTTTACGAAATTTTGATACATGCGCAGTTAGTTTGTTCATATTATATTGATTGTTTATGTAATCTACTTGTATGTATTTTTTTATTACAGACGTTAATTCACGTTAATTACCTGTACCAAAACCCGTGACATTTGGACTAAAGTGTTGCAAAACCCGAGTCACTAACGGTCTAATTTGTACGGGTATACGGTCCACCACGGGCCAAAAATCCGTGCCAATCCAAGCCTCTTACGTTCATAATCCGGTTTAATCCGTGTCACCAAAACCCGTGCCGTTCCGCTTCTAACTCGTACTTACGATACATTTTACTTATAGGGCTGCAGTTTACTATGCTTGTTATTGTTTCTTAGGCGGATCATGAATTAACTTATACAATTGACGATCATTTAAACAAATTACATCTGCAGTTTTTAGAGAGGAAGTCAGTTTATAAAAAAAATAAGCAATTATAAAAATAAAAATATCTTTAAATTTACTAAGATATCCATCTTCACTTCTAAGTAAAAGATTCGACGCGAAATTTTGTATATGTATGCATAAAATTTTCATCATTTTCTTAAATCTTTCTAAGCTAAATCTGACTTGAAATTTTCTATTTTTTAGAAAATTTATGTAACGATGTCCGACAGAATTAACCAATCGAACTTGAAATGCGTTATCGCATAATGCGATCTGGAAACCATTGTAAAAAAAATTTAAATAGATATACATGTACTTAAAAAGAGTATATATTTATAGAATGTAAAATATACAGTGTTATTATAAGCTAAAACAAGATACATATGCTGTACATTTTTGTAAAGTTCATTTAAAGGGGTTCTCTGTAGTTTAATTTCAAAGTATAAAAATTTTATTAAAAAAATTACTATTATATTAGAATTAGTTTTTTTTATTGTTACCATAAAACCATGAAATAACGCACAGGGATTGAATTACAAATTTTGGACTAAATTAAGCTTAATTCAAAATAATGCCTATGGATGTTATTTTGAGGTTTTACGGTAAGTGGATTAAAATTATTGTAAAAAAAAAACCTTTATTAACATGGAATAAGAGTAATAACAGTCTAATCGGTTCAATATAGTTTATTTTAACTGCGATTCTATATAACTTCCCTAATGCAAAATATATTTTTTATATAAATAAATTTTTATGTTTACAGGCAATGTTTTAGAATGTTAACTTTTTCACAGTTTATCTCCTCTTGAAATTTGATTGGCTAGCAAAATTTTTCCATATATACCAGAGTAGTCGATAAAAGCACAAGTAGTGTCTGCACTAGTGCTCCGAACGGGTCGGTTCGGGTCGGGTTATAGCCAACCCGAACCCGACCCGAATTTTTAAGCCCAACATGCTAAAGTTTTAAAAAAATATTGGCCTTAGATGTAAA
>QKWP01001173.1:75848-91464 GCA_003550325.1 Gigaspora rosea | reverse complement strand
TTAACATTCAAGTTAAAAAATCACGATAATTTATTATATCAACATAGGGTAAAAAGTAAAATACATGTGGATAGATACCAGCGCTTTAATTTGAATCAAAGTCTCAAAATTGTTGAAAAAGTGTCAAAGGTGGGTTTTCCTAGTTCACAACCCAAATAGCCAACTAGAATATCCGGATGGAGGCAATAATTAGATCATGTATATATTATCAGAATCTAATAGGCGTTTAGGATAAATTATGTTAGATAATTCTATCTATACATAAATCTAGCATCATAGTGTGCTAATTTCCCCGCTCCTGGTTTCGCGCAACTGCGTTGCGCAGCTACTTATTAATAAATCCGAAATTAATGATCTTCATATATTACCCCGACTATGTTTGATTTTATTAGTTGAGGCCCCACCCTAATGTGACGTCAGATCATTCTAGTCGCTTCGATTGTGCGCTTTTAAAAATTGATACTAAATTTTAAAATTTTATTTTTTATTTTTTATTTTTTTTTACTTAGATTAGATATTGAATTGGAATTATTTACTTTTTCAGTCCTATTAATAATAAATTATTAACAGTGAAAATATTAAACAGCGATTGGTGTTATCGTACGTACGTACGTAGTGTACCTGATTTAATCGCACAAACGAAATGACTAGAATAGTCGATTGGAAATTTCCTTCTGATCACATGTAAAATTTTGAAAGCACGTGTTCTGTCATACAAAATGTAGGTTTCCATGTTTTCATTTAGCGGCACTAATATCTTTCTTTTTTTCTATCTATGTGGAATTATAAAGAAATTTACGCAATTAACAAAATTTAAAATGATTAAATTGGTTAAATGAACTACATAAATTAGTCAATTTTTTAAATTTGTCATTTTGGTTTATATGACTGAGATTGCAGCTAGTTTTCATGATTATCGAAGCATACCAATAATTGCACTGGCCAACAATTATTGTCATTCCGAAAATGATGCAGTATATTGTTTGTGTATCACAAAATACGGCGATAAGTTTTCCAGGTTTTTTGTGTAAACAAAATGCCATGCATCGCATCATATGATTAAATCCTTAATAATGATTTTTTCGTGCCTAGCTTCATTAGCTACTACAACTGTTATCATTATTCTTGATACCTGATAAAAAGTTAACTGAGTGATTATTCTGCTGACTCGATAAAGTAATTTATCATTATGTTATCAATACACATTATACATGCTTAAATTTTCAGCTGAATACTTGCTCAACTTTTTGGTTATTTAATTTATGCGAAAATTTATGGAAATGACAGCTATCGTCAACCAATTAATCATGACAAGGAATAAAAAAAGGTTTTAGAAATAAATTTATATAACAAGTAATACATATAGATACATGCAAACTATGTTTATATTTATATCCAAATTGGTGTACAGCCTTTCAAATTATTATAATGTTAATTTTAAGTTCAATACAAATGAAATGCCAGTCATATTTTTCTTTCATTAAAGGTTTAAAATATTTTATATCATTCATATTTAGTAAACATAGTTTCCTAAAAGTGCCAGAAGATTTACCACGTAATCATATCATTGAAAGTGTTTGAGAATTCGACTTATAAAAGATCTGCTAATATCTAACTTTTTACAATTTTTTGAACTGATAACCTTCTAATTTTTGCTGATTATTTGCCATCAAATATGTTTCGAAAGTATCTTATTTAATCAGTAATGTCTAAAATCATATTTGATATTGTTGTCAGTCATCAATGCTACAATGTAACTAGCACATGATCATGTGGCGGCTTCGCCGCCAGGTATGATTTAATATCGGGCATGTTAAACATCACTAATAAGTTCAACTTTTTTTATATTTGAATGATTTGGTCTGATATACCGGGATAAGTCTTTATTGATTTGCGATCATATATATGATTTATGTATAATTGAAGTGAAAGGATATAATCTCAGAAATAGACAAGATGTTATGCTGGGTATCAACGTAAGATTTGCGTATTTAATCCATGGCATTGGCTGATGGTTTCCTGGGCTTCATAATGTAAGTGGGCGTTAATGTGAAAGTGACTATCATAGATAGGATTTGCCCGATCGGTTAACTATTATCGGTCTATTTGTGATTACCCTTGATAACGAACTTATCAAATTATATAGGCTTAAATTATTATCATTTTAATAACATTAGAAACCGAAAAAATTTTTGTTAAAGAAGATTACGTGCTAACAAATATAACGAAAGAAGTTATCACATAAAATTAGAGAATGTGTAATGCGGGATAAATGTGATGTTTATTATTAATAAATTCGAATTAATCAAGGGTTTAATAGGAGAATAAAATTAAGTGAACTATTCACTATCTTTAAGCTTTTAAAAAAAATTTAAATTGAATTCTATCTCTATATCGACCTTTTATTAAGATGATTCGATCTTTAGCTCATGGAAATATTTTGCTATTCAGATTATGTAGATAAGAGTATTAGCTTAAGTTTTTGCATTATTAAGATGTTTAGCAGTATGTACAAAGTATCTATATTTAGAACTTACATGTAATGTCTCAATTTTTTGGTCGATTATTTCAGCATGTAGAGTCTACGTATAGTTGAGAATAGTAAAAGTAATGTAATCTCTTTTAAGTGAAGTTTTGGGGTTAACGATTATTTTTTATTATTCTTGACAGTGTTTATAGACGTTCTTTCGAAGGTAGTATGGCTTCTGCAGTGATTTTTGGTAGTAAATGCAATTTAAAGGGTAAGTTATAAGTAAGTTATACAAGCAAGTAATTTAAATAAGTGGAATATCCGTTTACGAACGTGACTAAGAAGTTGTTAATTATGATGAAAGTGTTGGGCAGGTTCTGTTTATTGAAATGGAATTGTGTAATTGTTGGAGTGCACTTTTTCTTGTATCGATCCTGTTTATTTCACCCAATTCCATTATTTGATTTAGAACTTCATGATCTTTAAAATGAACAAAATTATTGCAGGTTTCAAAATAGTAAAAATTGGGCAAAAAAGTTTTTTTTTTGGTGTATGCTATATACTTATATACCGGCAACACCTGTAACATTAGACCTGTAATTGGTTTTCGGTAAACAATAAGCATGCAAGTATCAAACTTACATCAACGTGCTAAGGTAATCTGGCATACATATATACAAAGTACACGGGTATACACCAAAAATAATTTTTTTCCCTGATTTCTACTACATGTATTTCGAAAACTTCACTCACACTGATAATTAATAATCAATTAAATAATTATGGTTAATAATGCATCTATTAAACATAATCATTAAAATGATCAGAATTAGACTTCATACTCGTATCAATTATTTAAATTATGGTTAATTATACTTTCTTTTAGAACATGATCATTAAAGTGAACAGAATTAAACTTCATATTTATGTTGAATGATTAATTGATTACAGTTAATCGTTAAAGTAAACAGAATTAAGCTTTGTGCTTGTCTTGAAACACAATAGTTAAAGTGAACAGAAACTTCATACTCACCTGGTAATTTACTTGGTAATTTATTGAACAATTTAACGATTACAATTAATTATACATTTTCTTTAAAAAATTATTGTTAAAGTGAACAGGATTTCATACTCACACTGATAATTTATTGAACAATTAAATAATTACAGTTAATTATAGATTCTCTTGAGACACAATCCCAAAATTATTGCAGTTTGCATAATTCTGTGACCCCTATTATAAATGTTTTTATTATTAAATGATTGTGATTGTGATCACAATTGTTAAAGCTGGCTAATTTATCATAAACATGAGCTTGACACTCACAATAAATTGGCTAGTTGTGATAACAATTACAATTATTTAAATATAAAAGAATTAAGCATATGCAAACTGCAATAAACTACATACATACTCACAATGGTAATTTATTGAATAATTAAATAATTATGGTTAATCAAGTTAACAAATTTAAATTTTGTACTCATGCTAGAATTAAATGATTGCATTAATTATACATACATTTTTTGAAACTCAATTGTTAAAGTGAACAGAATTAAACCTCATACATATATTTCTCTTGAATTAAAATGAACAGAATTAAACTTAAATACACACACTGGTTATTCCATAGATCAATTACAAAATAATAATGTAATCATTTAAATGATCGATCAAATATTGCAATTTTTTTCTACAATTTGGTCACATTTTTGGATCCTGCCAATCAAGAATGATAAAATATAGAAACCTAAAATTTAAATATATATAAATAATAGAATAAAATTGGTAAGATTAAATATGTATTTTTTCATTATTAACACTTCAGTATATTTGTTTTCCATAAAGCATTAATTAAAAATGGATGAATTCTGAATTAGGTGGTATGGATAACAATAAAAATTTACATGATCATTACTGATTACAATTTTGTTGTTAATCATGCATTAATTTCTAATTCATCTGTAAACTGCTATATTGCAGTAGAGATAACTTTATTGCTATATGGGGGCTTTGCAGTAGAAAGGGTGGATACGACCCCAAAATGAAAAAAACATTTTTTATTAAATTCTGGTAAATTTCAATGTGATCAACATTTTTCAATATAAATAAAAGTCAATTTGCATAATAAAAAATCAAGATACGTAATGTAAAAAAAAAGTTGTGCAAGATTAAAGCCAAGTGCATCACGAGATTACCTGTTAGTCACATTTATATTTAACCAATCAAAATTGTGAATTTTGATTAACTCAGATCAGTCCAAAAATCAAACCAAAGTAATTAAATTCAATTATCTCAAAATTATATATATTGATGTATCCGTACTTTCTACTGCAAAGACCCATATAATAAAAAAATATATTATAAAAAAACATATAGAAAAAGGTTTGCTATCCAAGCAAGCTCTAGTATACATACTCAAACCTCAATGCCCAGAACTAGTTATTTGATATACCAATCATTCTCCTAATTTGTCAAACATATAAACTACTTACCTCTTAGTCCCCAAATTCTCTAAACTCCAAGGTCCTATACTACTACAGCTGCAGAGCCTAACTATTCACTTATAAGGGTCCTTGCATTGCTACTGCAGCTACTGAGCTCAAAAATTGCTATTAATGGTTCTTGCACTATGATACTACTAATACTTGCAGAACCACTTAAAATAGGGGTAGAGAAATAGAGCTAGTCTTTACCAAGGCATATAATAGCAAAACAAAAGACAATTTATTCCTTAACATCTACATGCCCACAGCACTAATTCAATATATCCTATTTACCAATTTTTATAGAAACCTGCTAAAATCATATGTCATCCCAATAAAAACAATAACAAGCCTTAACCAAAGCAATAGACTAACTATAAATGACAAAAACCAATAGTAATTAATAAAGTCAGCTGATCTCACAATAATGATTGATTTGTCATGAGCTTAACTTATCGTGTTAGAATTTGAAAGTTGTATATAGCCTCAAGTCTATCAAAATGAAATTCACAAAAATCAAGTTCATATGGCATTAAACAAATTTAAGCAAATCAATATTAATATGCTTTTTATCTAATTTAACATTAGATCTGCTCAGTATGTATAACTATTCATATAAATAGCAAGGCATAACAGGTATAGACGCTTATGCCAAAATTTAGAAGATGTACACAGCTACAAGTTTATCAAAATGAATTATACAAAAAACAATTTTATATGATATTAAACAAACACCCAGTATATATGTAATATTAATGTGCATCAAATAATCAATTCAAATACACTATCTAACAAGATTCAAGAAATTGTGCACAAATAGTTGCCTGTTAACCATATATGTTCCTGGCATAATTATGTTATCAGGGCAAAGCCACAACTATATGTCAAAATAGGTAAATGCAGTTAACCCAGCCTATAAATAGTAAGATTTTTTGAATACATTGAATAAAGTGATTAATTTTTGACTTGTGATCTTCCTGTAAACCAGTTTATTATATATAATAATAGTTAAACAACAAAATAAGGCAACAATGAACAAATTCATTCAAATCCTTCGTTATTTTCTTTCTATTTCTTTGCAAATCAGTGATTATTAATTCATCTAACTATTAAAAAATCTGACGAAATAAAATAAATAGAGAATAACACACAATGCTACAAATAAATACAGAATGAAATGTTCATAAAAACAATAAAATTAAATATTTTGATATATACCTATTACTTTTTAACAATTCAAAAGAATTATTATTTCTCCTCATTAAAGTACTATAGTTAGTACTAGATCTAGGTAAGATCTGGATCTAGATCTAGATCTAGATAATAGTATTAAAAATGTAAAAAGCAAATTTTCTTTTTTAAATATTGCAAGAAAATTATTTTGATAATCAAATATATATGAATATAACAAATTATCTAAGCAGCAGAACTACCAAATGTTTATAGCAAAAGATAATTATACCACATTACATAGCTTAACTATTTTTAAGAAAACAGATCAAGCAAAATTAAATATTGTTAAATAGTATTAAAAAATTGACAGGCTGCCAAAAAATAAAAATTTTTGGGTGCATTTTTGGAGTTAGTGGTTAAGGTTAGAGACTAGTTTAAATTAGAGTTTATATTAAACAAGTATAAATAGGTTTTAGAGGGTTAAACAGAAACATACATTTTATTTTAATTTGATTTCATTATGATCTGTGACAGTAATTGATAAACAAAATATTTAGAGGTAAACTATCACATTATATGTAGTATACTACAAAATCTGGGTTCGAACAAGACTGTACCATATACTGGACCAAATTCGGACCTTTATTAAGATCTACTTAGTCTAGTCAGAAATATAAGCTAGCTTTTTTGTTTGATCAAAAATGTTTATCATGTATAGCACAGGAACCCTTAAATCAACTAGGCTATATATATGGCAAATTTTGAGTTGGGTCAGAGCCAATAGAATTAATAGAATTGCAAAAATAAAAAAAAAACCAAAAATATAGATAACAGATAAAAAGGTTGAACATTTTGACTTAATGTTGGGTCGAATAGTAGGTCAAAGCCAATAGAATTGCAGAAAAATAAAAAAAAAACTTAGCAGAAATTTTTTTTAAAAAATTTTTTTGAATTTATTTTTTAATTTTTTTTTTAAATTTTTTTATAATTCTGGCCAGCATTATGGTAATTCTGGGCAAAATATAGTGGCCAAATTTTATGGTTATTAATAAAAATAGTTAACTTTAAACCTTTATATAAGTAGTTAAATATAATAAATTAAAAAACAAATTCTATAGCTTTATTCTTAAAGTCTTTCTCTACACTTTTATAAAAAAGATTTGTCCTAGCTATACTAAATATTTTTTATAACATTTTAAAAATTAAGCAAATTTATTTGTCATCAGCAGTGATAGTTACCAAATCATTTGCAGCCAATCAAAATGTGCATAATGAAAAATATATCAATTTCAGAAACAACTTAAAAATATTAATCTGGATCTAATCAAAATTATTAAAAAAAAGAAATAATTTATACATCGCACGTGCGATGTTGTCGCACCTGCTGCAGATCATAAAATCAGGTGTAATGTAAAATCAAAACAATTAAAATAACCCGTTTATTCATAGGATAGGGTTAGGGTGAGATATAGATTGTGTGTATGGGTGCAAGGGGGTTTTTATAGTAAAATTTTGCAAGGAATTTTTTTTGTTAGAATCCTAAGAGTAGTTTCATATACTCAATTTTAAGTTATAGACGATTTTTGACAAAACGAACGTTTGTTTTTGAATTTTTTGATCTGTAACATTACACCTGATCTTGAAATTTGATTGGGAGAGCGACATATAAGGCGCATCACATAGGGCAATGAATAAATTTACTCTAAAAAAAATTATATTACTTTTTATTAAAAAATTACATTAATTGATAGTCCGCCAGTTAATCAGAGATCGATCATAGTGTAAAGTGACGCAAATCACATATGAAAATCACTTTAGTGTGAATGTGGCGTGCATACATATAAAAGTTTTTTTTCTTATAAGTTAACGGCACATATCCACTAATTGAAAGTTGTAGAGCTCGTCGAGGCGCATCTAACGGTGGTTAGATCATCCAAATCGGCCCAGTGGATGGCGAGATATTGTCGAAAAACGATTGGACGACTATATAAAATCTCTATGTAAACAATGTTTGTTTACATAGAGATTTTATATAGTCGTCCGATCGTTTTTCAACGATATCTCGCCATCCACTGGGCCAATTTGGATGATCTAACCACCGTTAGATGCGTCTCGACGAGCTCTATAACTTTTAATTAGTGGACATGTATCGTTAACTTAGTAGAAAAAAAACTTTTATATGTATGCACGCCACATTCACACTATAGTGATTTTTATATGTGATTTGCGTCATGTTACACTATGATCGATCTCCGATTAACTGGCGGACTATCAATTAAAAAAAAATTAATCATTTTTTATTAAAAAATTATATTAAAAAAAAATTAAAAAAAAATTATTCATTTTTTATTAAAAAATTATATTAAAAAAATTATATCATTTTTTATTAAAAAAAATTATATCCATTATTAAAAAGAAAAAAAATTCAGCCACTAAATCTTTAACCTAACCGCAAACTACCCATAACTCTAAGCCCAAAATACTAACAAACTTCAAGAATAATATAACAAAGTTTAAACAATGATGCTAAAAGGACAAGATCTGCTAACAAAAACTTTAATGATAATGTCAGCACTGAAAAACGATAATAACAAGAAGGCAAAACTATACCAGGAAAATTTGACAAGTCATAGCTATGAAGGCTCTTACAAGACTCAAAAGTGAAAAGGAATTAGTTTCAAGCCAACAAGAATAAAAAAAAAAAGGAGCAAACAATGAAAAAACTCCAATAGTACTTATCTTACAAGATTCTGTTATTTAAATAAGGCTAAATTTATGAAGAATTTTGCCACAACAACAACAAGGAGGCAAATCCATACCAGAAAAATTCAACAAATCTTAGCCATAAAGGCTCTTACAAGACTCCAGTTCTAATCTCCACTACTCAATTCTAACAAAGATCAACAATGCTAAGTGCCTACAAAAGAGAAAATGAATTAGTTCAAGCTGATTAAAAAAAAAGAACAAACAATAAAAAAACCCCCAAAGTACTTATCTTACAAGATTCTGTGTTCTAATTTTAATTTTCTAATATTTTAACAAGCCTAAATCTACAAAAAAAAAGAATTAGTTTCAAGCTAACAAGAGAAGGATAAAAAAAGCAACCAATGATAAAAAACCTTAACTGTACTAATTTTACAAAAGTCCAGTTCTAATCTCTATTATTTGACATTTCACTGAAACTAAACCTACAAAAGAAAAAAGGAATTAGTTCAAGTCAACAAGAAAAAAAACCCAACAGTACTTACAAGATTCCAGTTCTATCTCCACTATTCAACTTTTCAATGTAGCTAAACCTATATAAGAGAAAGAATTAGTTCAAGAAAGCAACTATTGAAAAAACTCATAGTACTTAACTTACAAATCCTGTTCAAAACTTTATTAGCTACTATTCTAATAAAGTTAAATCTGCAAAAAAAGAGTTAGTATTAATTCAAGAAAAAAAATACAGTTAGTAAAAAAAAACTACTTATCTTATCCTGGTCTTAATCTCTACTAACTGGTTAACAAAGCTAAACGAGAAAAAAAAAAGCTAAGCAAAAAAAAATAAACAAATGAAACAAAAAAATTTTGAAAACAAACAAAAAAAAAACAAACACAAAACAAAACTATCAAAGCACAAAAAAGATTTAGATCTAATCTAGATGGGAATGATCTGACCCCAAATCTGGTACCAGGTTTTGTCACCACCAGTCACAAGTACATTTTTTCTTAAAAATTATCAATTTTACTTGTTGTTTTAAGAGTTCTCGCACTGTAGTAACATAAAAGACAAGCAGAGTTATCAGAGAGATATGAAGAAAATATTTTTTTCTAGAAAGAGGTTTTTTAGAGACAGACAGGGTCTGAATCCATAACTTGGATCCCAGACTAGATCTGGATCTTTAAAAATACTCGCCTAGTCCAGTTTATGTAGAACACTATTTATATGATTAAAGCAGCCTAAGTTTAGGCTAATTTGTTTACAAATGGTGTATTGCACTATTTCATGTGATATGATTTCTTGTTCCCAAATTTTAGTTACTTGTAATTAGACTTCAATCAAAATTATAAATCTATTTGCATTCTTGGCAAAAAAAAAACTCTGCAAATCACAATTAATTACAGTTACCAATATTATTCAAATCTTTTTCTTTTTTAATTGATAATTGTAATCAGGTATTTTGTCTGTTGATAGGATATTCTTTAAGGTCAAAAGTCGAACATGGATGTATATACATATATGCATGTATTGTAATGGTTGAATTGGAAGAGCAGTAAAACAATATAGACAATAGTACCAATTTAAAGCTCTAACTATTTACAGGGTGAGAGTTATAAATAGGTAAATTGGGGTAAGTTCGACATGAAGTTCAAAGCATAATGAGAGTCATACGAACAATTTAAAGAAATTAACAAAACTTGTCATGTAGAATTTGATTATAATAAGCCAATACGAAGTTACAAGTCAATTCAGTCTGTCGAATTGAGTCTCACAAGGTTTATTAAGATTACAAGTCAAATTAAGAAGATAAATTTATTATGTTTATTATTATATTTTATTTTCAAGTAGGATGTAGAACTTGATTAATAACCTTTATCGAATTTATAGGGTTTATATATATTTGGTGAGGTTAGAGCATTTATGCTCTATTTTGAATGAATTCACTTTAAAGTTAGATATATACGTTCTTTTTTATATATATACACTCAAATTTGAGCATATATATTGGAGTGCAATTTGAAAAGCCATGCAATCACATATATGTAATATTTTGAACATTTACACTTTTGCATGGGTTAAGCTACCACCATGCCTTATTATATTATTTGTTTTTTTTTTTTTTTTTTTTTTTTAAAGTTCCCGCTTTGGGTGAGAGTTTATTTAATCAAGCCTGTGGATCAAGAGCGCCTCTTTGGGCGCACCCACAATTGAGTTACATTGAATGAGAGTACAACTAGCCACACGTACAACTTTTGGTTGTCTAATTTAAGTAGTCCGCCCGAAGGTTCTACACTAGTTGCCATACCTACAACCCAACTAGGGGATTGCTTATTTAAACTCTCTGGTCCAACGCTTCGCATGTCAATCCTACTTGTGATCACTGGTACAGCCCTCCGATACATTAGTCAGTCGAAGACAGTCCCGGATGCTACCTACATCCCCTTAGGACTAATTTATCCTCGCGAGTAAACTTGGTAGAGCAGTCCCTGTCCCACACAGGTATTACCTACACTTCGGTAACTTACGCACTCACTGAGGCAAGCAACTTGCAGTCAGGGGGTACCTAACCGCTACCATTACCTACTTCTGCCCTTGTAAGGTTCACACTGACCCCGGTACCCACCATTACTTTCCTTCCGGTCCATCACCGGGTGCCCCAAACTTCCAAACCAGTTGGCCCGGAAGGGTTGATCTACCCAGCATTAGGTGCTACTATGGTTTTTCTTCCCCTGGTACCTAATTCCAGAACATAGGTCCTTTTCCTCCGGTACGATTCCGGCGGCCAGGTTGGTGGACCCTCTCCTCCGAAGGTCATATCATCTAGTTCTCCAGCTCCAGTTTCTGATATTCCGGTTCTGGTAGCACAATCAAAGATCGTTGCTACCTCCTTACTCGGGACTTTCCAAATGGGTTTTCATTTCTCCAGTTCCTTGGATTTGTCTGTGTCACCGGACACAACTTTGCCCGAAAGCTCCCATTCGAGATGGTAACCAAGGACTACAGGTAATATACCCAACCGATCGACAGGAAACGGTTACCGTAACACAAGTCTATTTTTCCAAAGCATCGTCAGTGGGATTGAACCCTAGACCTGCCACTTGGGGTGACAACTTACCAGCTTCCCTAAGTCGCGACATCCATTATATTATTTGTATATATGATTTATAAATATTTATAATATAAAAAAACTAAATAAAAAAAATAATTTGTTATAGTATGTGCCATACTGAAGTTATTCTAAATGTCAATTGTAATCAGGCATTTTGTTTATTAAATAGAAGTTCTTTAAGATTAAGTTAATTTTTCATTTTTCATAACCTGCTGACCCTTTTATTTTTAAAAAAAAGTTTGCCTTTTTTTTAAAAAAAAAGGTTGTTTTTTTTTTAAAAAAAAAGTTTGTTTTTTTTTAAAAAAAAAATTTAATTTTTTTTAGGATTTTAGTAAGCAGTACACCCTGCACTACAGTGCACCCACTGTGCACTCTATAGCAAAATATAAATAATAATTAAAGTTAGGATTAGAGTTAGAGTTTAGGGTTAAAGTTAGAGTTAAAATTAGTACAGAATTGCGAGAGGATCATTTTTTGTTAAAAATGCAGCAGGGGTTACTCTAGTAAAATTTTAAGAAACATAAAAGAGGTGCACTGCAGTGCAGGTGCACTGCTTACTAAAACCCTCTTTTTTAAAGTTCCATAATTTGTTCAATAAATTTATCTGGATCTTCCCAATAATGATTTTAATTTTCAAGAATTACTGATAGGCCTAGCAAAATAATAAAAAACTAAAACCATTTTCTGATTCCATAATTTGCAAAACAGAAAATTAAATTTGTATAACTTTAGATATGAACAAGAAGCTATTAATTTAGTTAATTTACAGTAAATCAAGTACTAGTTTGTGAGTGAATGACAGTAATTTCATAGTAAAGCTAAAAAAAAATTTATACAAATTTTTATATTAATATGAAATCCACAACAGCTACAAACTAAAGTTAATTTTTTTTTGCTAAGATAACATTCTTCACTCGAATAAAAGTTGTAGTACTAGTTTTTATGAATCTAATAATAGTAAGTTTGTTAAATTAACTTGGTGATTCTTGAAATATTTTAACTTTTTTCTTGTATTTAAATAAAATTTCTTTAAATTTTTTATATAAATACAAGGAAAAAGTTAAAATATTTCAAGAATTACCAAGTTAATTTTAACAAACTTATTATTATTAGATTCATAAAAACAACTTTTATTAGAGGTAGAAAGAAAGGTTAACTTAGTAAAAAATTAACTTTACTTTGTAGCAGCTATAGATTTCAAAAAATTTATATTAAATTTCACTATGATGCTACTATGATACTACTTCGATTACTTATGGGCTAGTACTTAAAAAAAAATTTTGACCCGCTGACTAAAATTTCAGAACAAGTTATGCAAACAAAAAATTAACTTAGTATGGCCTAACATATATTGCTCAAAATTTACTTTAGCCAATTGAATCGAACTAAATTATAAAATAATCTATTTCTATTTGATTATAGTCAGTATTAATTTTTCAATTAAAATTTACTATGCGGATACCACACAATTCATAAACTTTTTCTGTATGGTGAATAAAAAAATAACTAAAAAAATGCTTACAACTGTGCACAATACTTACAAAATGACAATTTTTTCTGTGCAGCATCCGCACATCTACTGAAACAAAATATGTACAAAATTTTGTTTCTGTGCACTGCACACAGTTCGCACAGTAAAAATGATCACTGATTATCCTAGTATATTTTATTTATTATCGTTATATAATTGTTATCTCTGATATTGTAAATTATTAATAGTGATCTATATTTAATATACTGTAGCTTTAAAAAACTTGTCAAATAAACTATATTCAAAAAAATAATAATAAAAAAATGAATGTAAATATTATTGTACAAAATGCTATTTTTTAAATTAAACAAGTTTAATAAAAAACACTATTTTATTAGCAAATGTACTATTTAACTTGCTCCTTACAAATTACTCTAATTTATAAGGCAAAATGTGCACTTCGTTACTAACTTCTGGATTACTTGTTTGCTCCTGAATTACTTTTACTTCATATAAAGCAGGCTTACCAAATGATTGATTGTAGAGGCAATTAATTACAATTATTTTGAATTCAATTAATTGATTGATAGCACAACCACAATTAATCAATTAATTGCAATTTTTGATATGATTATTCAATATTTAAAATTTGGTTATATAAATCGCTTAGATTTTTAAGTGCAATTAAACATTAATTATATTTATTTCAATCCATTAAAGAATTTTTTTCTTTGACAAATAAGTGTTTTAATATTTGATCAAAGATTTCATGAGTGAAAAAGTTGTACCTTTTCATATTAAAAAGTTAATAATGAAAAAAAAAGATTTGTTTAAAATTAAATATTCAAAAGTTTTACTTATTTATTTTCTTTTTATATGAATTAATATAATGTAAACATAATATATTTGTAGAATAATAAAATTTAATAATGTGACAATATGTAACAATAGTTTAATATGAAATTGAAAATAGAATAAAATAGAAAATGAAAAATTATTTATGTTAAACCCGTCATTTAATGACAGGTTAGTATCTAGTTTTTGTCATGACTGTAATATAGCATAGTAGAGTATGAAATGTTATATAATCTACAAACATAGTGAACAACATTCAAGTTTATGGCAAATCAACAGATCAAAAAGGAAGCTAAACAGTGAGGCACGAGTAGTGATTATCACAAGAAAAGACTGGGTTATGGATGAGAAAAACTGGTTCAATCACTATCCAAATCAAGAAAAGCACAAAAAGAGATAAGTAATTAATCAAATGCCTAATTTTGAAATTTCATATAAAACTAATATGACAGAAAATTGATGTAGGTATAAAAAGTGCACAGATGTTAGGAAGATTATAGTAGCTCCAGAAAGGAAGAAATTCGCAAAAAAAAAAGACCAAGAAAGGCCTGAGAAATCCAACAATTACAAAAAATGAAAGTTCAACCTCTAATAAATCTTCAGAGACTATAGCTACACCAACAGGTCAAACTCAAGATGGTCATAATTTGAACAAAAAGTTTAAATAGTCAAACAAGAGTATATATAGACACAGTAATCCAATCAACAGCAGTGGCTATAATGCACAGCATGCAGCAGATGATGGACCAACAAACTAAAAATTAATGGCAATAGAATTTACAATGCTTGGAAATAATCAACCAAAGATTCAAGTAGCTTAAGCAGTTGAATATACTGAATAGCAACCAAAGTGGTAACCAGAGTAACAAGAGTGGCCAGATTACAGTGGAGAGAAGTCAGCAAGGCACTGTAGAAGCAAATAGAGAGCTAAATATACTATCCCTTAGATTGTAACACAGGCAAATTTGCCTGCGTATTTTAAAATTTTTAATAAAATTTTAAATATTGATTTTAGCCATATCTTTTCTAAGTAAACAATATTCTTTAAGTTTTGTTTTAGTAACTTTGTTATAAAATTATTTTAAAATCATTAGAAAACTTTAATATAATAAATGTTTAAAGTTCTTGTATTGGCATTTTTACTATTAAAATTTTTCTTTAGATTTTTTCAAATTTTATATGTTCCCGTCTATAAAAAAAATCTTTACTTCTAATACAAGTCTTAATTTTTACAAGTAAATCATTAAAGTTGCAATAATGAAAGTTGTCATCCTTTATATAAACTACAATATTGTCTTAAGAACTATAGTTCTAAAACTAAAACTAAATAAGATCGCAGAAAAATTG
>QKWP01001173.1:54469-68782 GCA_003550325.1 Gigaspora rosea | reverse complement strand
TTTTTCTTAAAATTATCTATTTTCAGCTTATATGTAACTATAATTTATTTTCTTATAATATAAAAACTAATTTTGCAAAAAAGTAATCCTTATTTTCAAATATAATTGTACAAAGTTTTATTTAATTATTTTAGTATTTTAAAAAAGTAAATCAGAGCTAAAAAAGTGCAAAAACGCAGGCAAATTTGCCTGTGTTCTACTACAATCTAAGGGATAAGGTAATTACTTTCTATTTCCAGTTATCAACAATCTCATAATAAATGCGAATCTTGAGAGAGCAGGCAAAACCAGGACAAGGACATACAAATTGACAAGCAGAAAATACCCATCTATAAATTATGAGATGGGAAAAGAAATTCCAACAATACAAGGTTTTCAAAATTCAAAAGCCACTGAAACAGAGCGCATCCAGCTCTGGTGGGTCATAAATTGAACAGAAGGACAAAAGATGATTAAAATAATTCTACAAAAACCCAGCTTATGCAACAAGTTATGGAAGATAGTAGCACTTGGTGCATTCATGAACTTTCATGAGTTTATGCAGAAAAACCTAATTGATAATGCCAAAGAAATGAACAATGATACAGATTTAGAAATAGCAGATGGTGGTGCAATATATATAAGAAAATGAAAACGCACTATAGAATTCGAAAACATATCAGAGTAGCTCCTAGCAGTATTGTACATTTTCACTGCCCCAGCCTTTTTTTGCCATGTCCCAACGTCCTAATGTCCCAGCGTCCCAAGTGTCCTAACTATGTCCCAAGCTTTAATAATTAATAAATTAATTTTAAAAAATATATAATTATATATTTTTTTAGGTGCTGAACACATTTTTAAAAAAAATTAATTAGATTATCTTAATAAAATTTTAAGTAATTTCAATTTATAAAACTGTCCCAAAATGTCCCAAAATGTCCTAACATATGTCCCAACTGTCCCATGTACAACACTGGCTCCTAGCATTTAAGGCATACATGGACACAGTTCATGTACAGAGACCATATTAATGAGCTGTGCATGAGATACGAGTTGCTTCACTTATGAGCAGTGTTTAAAATTGGCTTGCACAAGATGCACATATGCAAGTGCATTTTTTTTGTGCATAAAAATCTAGATAAATAAATGCACATGTGTGCATTTAAAATTAATTTAAATAATTGCACAGAAAAATTATGTGCAACAAGATTTAAATTTTTATGCACAAAAATAATATGCAACAAAAATTTAAAATTTTAATGCACAAAAAAATAATTGTCAATTTATTTTATTTTTTTTGAAAGCTTTAATATAATTAATAAAATTTAAAAATATTAGTTATTATTTGTTTATGCAAATCAGATAATTTTTTATTAGTACTGTTTTTCATTTTATATACCTATTAAAATAGCTAAAAATTTTGTAATTTTTTTTATAGAAATGTAAAAAAATCTAATATTAATTAAATATCTGTTTATTTAAGTAAAATTTTAAAGTAGATGTATTTTGTTCTTCTGAACAACTTTTTTTTTATAAAATCATATTATTTTGACTTTCATAAATAGCAACAATCATAATTATATATAAAGTTTTTAAAATTTATTATAAAAAAATTTTATATACAATTATTGATTGTTGCTATATAAAAAGACAAAATAATAATAAGCAAATAAGATTTTTATACAATACAAAAAGTTGCTTAGGAGAATAAAATATACATATTATAAAATTATTAAATAAATTAGTTAACATTTTATTAATGTAAAAAGTTTTTATTAAATTTAATAAAGATAAAAGCAAGGTCTTACCTTAACATTTAAAAAAAAAATAAAAATAAAAAAAAACATTTTATTAATATATTTTTTATTTTATATTTCTACAAAAAAAATTACAATTTTTTTAGCTATTTTTGTAGATAAGCAAAATAAAAACAATACTAATAAGAAGTTATCTGATTTATATAAAAATTTAAGAGTACTGTAGTTATATTTTATATTTTGAACAATTTTTTTATTGCAAAAAGCTAATTTAATTATTAAAAATTGCAACTTTTCTATATAGAAACTATCTATTTTTATATATAAAAATAATTGTAGAAAAGTAATATTATTATTAAAATTAGATAACAAATTCTAAAACAATAATGATTATAATATTAAATTAGGAAGGCTTTCTTTACTTCTTACTATAACAACAACATAGCTACAGAGATCCTTTATTGGTTTATAGCAGTGTCCAAGAAGTTTTTATAATTCCTTAGTTTGTAAGAAATTATACTTATCTCTAAGAGCTTTTCATAATAGTATTCAATGAGGAATTATCAATTTTACTATTACTTGATAATAAACTTGGTATTATTCAGATAAATAGTTTTTTTATTAATAATCTGAGATAGGGCTATCCTTAGGTTTCTGTTTCTAAGAAATTCCAGTACAAGATATATAATAAATAAGGTAGCTACGCGACGCTGTCATGCTAGAAACCAGTAATAAAGGTATATAGTTAACAAGTAGTCAAAGCAAATGAATCAATAAGAACTAAATATATATTTAATGTTTAATGGATTGTTGTTGACTAGCATTTCATTAGTGTATTTTGATAAGCTTAGTGGATATTCGATTTGATTGGCTTGAAGATCACTGGTTATACAATATAAAAAAAATTTTTAAAGTAACCATTACTATGAAAAACCAAATCATCAATTGACAACTCATAGTTTCATATAATAAAATTTTTTTAAACCATATTATAGTGTTCTTTAACACTTTGCACGTGTTCTGTAAAAAAAGATTAGTATAGACCAAATATGGTAATACGGTATGTAACGAATGAGTTAATTGGCTATTATCATTATATAAACTTACTTATTATTAGTAAATCAGCGAAAAAATACAATTACTTGAGTTAATAGAAGTTCTAGTATGGTGAGTTGACTTTTTTCTAAGGACAAAAAACTATTACTAATATTTAAATACATTAAAAGGAAACTACAGAAATGTAAACCAATTGACTGGGTAGATCGAGAAGCAAATTCTGATCCAAAATTAACTAAATTGGCATAGGCAAGTAATATGGTAATACAGTATACAACAAGTAAGTTTATTATTTTTTTTTTGCTTTCAAACTCAACGCCTTTTATATTGACCAAGCAACTAATAATGTGGTAATACTTTATCTAGTCCATATCCAAAATGTCCACGCTTTTTACAATTGAATTGCTTTTCCTAAAAATCATTAAATGGCGTGCGTTTTTGCCTTTCAGGTTTGCTTTAATAAGCTCTTCGATTGAATAATTATTTACAGAGCTATGAAATGCTTTTATAACCTTACTAAATTGAGCTTTATAAAGTTCGTCCATTTGGTTGCTTTAAATAGTACTAATTAAAACTCTTTGCTCTTTTCCAATAGGGGTGATTCTGCAATTGCGATTTATGGAATAACCAATAACCCAAAGATGGTAACTACAAGATGGTTATGGAGTACGCAAAGCAGAGAAGTCTAAGAAAATTGTTAGATAGTAAATATGGCGAATTAGATTGGGCTTCTAAAGTAGCAAAACTGATAAGTTTAATACAATTCACGAAGCCCATAAAGATTTTCATTTGGGCAATATAGTTAATCAAAATATATTAGTTCTTACATTACTGATTTTGGTTTATGTAAGCCAGTATCACAAGACTCAAATTTAAAAGGACTTTTTGGTATACTTTCATATATTGCTCCAGAAGTACTATACACAAATGAAAAGGAATATACTCAAAAATCAGGTATTTATTTGTTCAGAATAATTATGTCAGAAGTTTTTACTGGATATCTTTCATATCATAATATTCCACACAATGGAGATTTAGATCAAGTCAAATCGATGTGATTTAAATCCACAAGCTATTTCTATTACCAAGAATGCTAGTTTAATTATTCAACTTGTTTGTCCTAGTTTAGATAATTTAAATCTGGCTATTAGAGAATTCCATGCTCTAACAAAAGCAGGAATTCCTAAAAATAAACTAGCATTTATAATTAATTGCGTCAATTCTAATGCGAAGAAGAAATACCTGAGAATATTTAACCAAAGCAAGATATTTTGTTTTCCTATTGCTTTCTTAGATAAAATTTCTAATCATGAAGCCCAAAAACTGAAGTGGTGAATGTTGGGTATAGTATTCAAAATAGAATTAGAGTTGAACCGAATGGAAATAAGGCAATTGATAGTTGTTGAAAATTTCTGATAGAAATAATACTGATGGAATGTACTGTAATGGATGTCGGTATGAATATGGGATCAATGTTGAAAAGAATGAAGCATTCAGATGGTATTTGAAATGTGCTGAAGAAGGCAATTCGGATAGACAATTATACAAGTTGATTTTTGAATATTTCAAAACTTTATAAACTAGGTAATAACACTTATTTTTTTAAAAGTTAGTAATATGGTATTAATTGAAAAATTTTAAATTTGTCAATATAGTTAATGCAAGTAATGATCTTTATTTTCTTAAATTGAATTCAACCCATAGTTTAGTATATTTATATGTATATATTTCACAGGTCGAACTTCAAAATTTCGACAAGATTTCAGAGAGATATTAGCAGAATATCAAACATTTATAAAGCTGATAGTGATCTGATATTTGGCGCGTTGTCAACCTAGATTTCTACCTCTTTAGAGAAATGCTAGAGACAGAGCGACTAATACAGGGACACTTTATGTAATTCACACTAACTACTATGGTATGCAAGAGTCGGAAGGGATACTGTTATTTGGGCATTATTTTGTAAAGAAGCTTGGGGGATTTGCAATTATGAAAGAGGCCACAATTAATAGTATATGAGGATATTAAGAATTGTATCAAATGTATTTTAGTGAAGACACACTACTTCACTTATTCTTTATTCAATAAATCAGAGATTCTTCACTCTGCTTTTTAGCAAAGAGAAAACCTTGAGTATTTATACATGTTTGTCCAATATAAATAAATACAATAAGAAATAAAGAAATCTATATAATCGATAGATTTGATATATGCTAATGCTAAGGGCAGTGTCATTAATAACCTGATTATTTTTTATCAGAGGCCTACCCCTCCCTCTTCCTTAATATATAAATAGTCAGGTTCTTATATATAATTTCAACTTTTTTTACCCCCTCCTCCCTAAAAAATCACCTGATTTTTGTTACTCCCCTAAATATAATATTATAATGAATTAAATATAACACATATATCCTAAATATCAGCTATATTAGATATGTTAATTATATCTGTCAAAACTGTTATGTCCCAAATGTCCAATATGTCAGACATATCTGTGATTAACTGAAATGTCTAGGATTACTCGAAATGTTCGGTATTTCAGTGTTACAGGTGGCGCAGTATTGATCTACCAATAAGATTTGGGCGCAGTAGGACGTTTTGTAAAGACCAATCATTCAGTTTTTGACTAGGTTGAGCTAGAATGGTCCAATCTGGATGATTTTGGTACCATTCGAAAGGTCTCTTTGAGGCAGTCATGATAGTGGTAGTTTCATTAAAATTTGATCGCAGAGTCAAGAGTTATTGTCGTTATACTTTTCATACGTTTTTACAGGTCTAACAGCATATTGCAAACAACTGTTTTGCAGACAAAGTTGACCAATTTAAGTTAGGATTGGCCTGACTTATAGTTTAGTGTATGCTATATGTGGATTGTGGGTAATATTATTACACCCTTTCTGGTGTTTTATAGTTATAGTTTTTGGTTTAGTGTTGGGTTAGATAGAATTGGTATTGGGCTAGAGTTAGTTTAGTTCGTTAGAGTTAGGGTTAGTTTAGTTCATTAGGGTTAGGGTTAGTTTAGTACGATAGGGTTAGATCTAGAATTAGAATTAGATGGTTAACTTTAGATGGTGATTATTTCGAATTTATTATGCAAATTGTTACGCATAACGACTTCGAACATAATTGGTTTTTTTTTTTACTTGTACTTGATTAAAAAATTTTTTTTAAAAAAACAAAATATAGAAAACCCAATTTTTATTATTCAAAAAAAAAATACAAATAGTCACTACTAATCTAACTAGAATCTACTACTATACTGCAACCAAAATCTCCAACCAAGAAGGAAACCTACAAATCCTAGCTGAATGATGGATATATTAACTGGATGATATTGTGTATAGATATCAGTATTTATCCACTTAGTACACTATGAGATCTTGCTAATTGCTCGTCAAATACCAAATGGAAATAGAAATTTCAATTAATTGGTCAATGCTATATATAATTCTATTACCAAATCTAACTACTATATTATATTAACTATATACTTCTAGTTCTAACCAGTGTTGGAAATCTGTTTTGAAATTTATGTTCTCATAAGAACATGTTTATTGAATTTAATGTTCTTGAAAATTTTTTTATGTTCTCAATTAGAAAAAAATTTTATTTCTTTTACTCTCTCTTTCTTTTTCTCTTCTTCTTTCCCTTTCTCTCTTTCTCTTCTTCTCTTTTTTTCTCTCCCTTACTATTTCTCACTCTTACTTACTCTTTTTTACTCTTTTCTTTTTCTCATTCTCTTTTTCACACTTATACTTTTATACTTTTAGTTATTTTTTAATTTTTATTTTTAATTAATATTTTAAAAATTATTAATAAAAAATATAATTTATTTAACAAATTATATAAACAAAACTAAATTATTCATAATAATAAGATTATAACTTTATATGTATATTTTTTAAAAAAATCAATATTTGAGATTTTTTTATATATTGTTGAAGATGTTATTGGCTTGGCTTAGCTTATGTATTAAGTTTTTAAATAAGCTATTAACATCTCACAAATGTTTAAATAAATAAGTAATATAATATAATATTCTTTTTTACTATAGTGAATTTATAAATTCAAAATTTCTCACTATAAAATTTTAAAATATAACTTAAAGTTTAAAATCATAATAACTAAAGATTTGTTAAGTAATTTTCTTATAAAAATTATCATCATAGTGAGTTTAGCTCTCTAAAATTTATAATATTATATGTATACATAATAAGAGCTATATTGTACCAAACTTGAAATAGATAAACCAATAAACTTTATTATCTAAAATTTTTTATGATTCAAAAACAACTAAATTGTTCTCTATTTTAACTAGCTAACAATTAAATATTTATGAGCTTAATTATTTTAAACTGCTATATTAATAAAAATAATTTTTATTATTTTATATATTTATATAGAGAACATATTTTTTAAACTTAATGTTCTCAGAAAAAATTTAATAGAGAACATCTTAAATTTTGTAAATGTTCTCAAATTGAAAGTGATGTTCTCATAAGAACATAAGAACATAAGATTTCCTATACTGGTTCTAACGTCTACCATGCTTCTAATATTCTGAATCTAATTATCACGCTACATCTAGTTATAACATGCCAAATCTAACTATTATACTGCTACCATGCCACTAACTGTACTACTTCTAATTCTAAAGTTCTAAATCTAACTACTCTCCTGAATCTAATTACTGCAACTAAAATCTTCAACGATGAAAGTCTAAATTTTTAAGTGTAGCACTAAGACAACGAAAGCCTCAAGACTCTGCAAGCAATAACACCAAAAAGACAAAAGCTAAAATCTTTAGCAATTACTTAGTGTAGGGTAGGAGACACAGTAAAATTTTTGGCCATGCTCAAACCAAGGCATGTCTCACTTATTATGCTTCATGCATGCCCTTTAGTATATAAATCACATGAAAGTTGTATTTAATTTATATAATATTCAAAACTATTGTGCGAAATAAATAATAAGGAAATACTTATCTTAAATCACTGCAGAAAGACTCAACGTACCTCAAGACTTAGACAAAATCTTCTATATATTTTTCTGCTCACCAATTCAAGGGTTGGAAGTCTTGTTGACAGTTAGATAATTTTTAGATTAGTTAGTGGGTTTATTAGTAATTTTAGCTGACACCACATAATTAATGCTTTTACACCGTGTAGAGAGCACAGAGATTGTAATGTTAACAAGAAGATTGCGAAATAATAATTATTATCCCATTAATATTATGAGTTTTAACTTGTAAGATTTTCTTGCACATAAATTACATTAGATTTAATTAGCCAATTAATGCGCAGTTATTTTTTGTGATCACATGATATGGGCATCAAAGGCATAGGCATGCCCAGGGACCGTGGCTCCTATTCTACATTAGCAGCTATATTTAGATTTATATTAATGATCTACATTATGCAGATTGTTTATTTGTTTACATTTTTTTATCCAATCAAATCTAATATCCACTATGCTATTTTGATAGTAGTAGATAATTATATGTTTGTCATTTTAATAGTCTATGCTATTTATTATAAACTAGCATAACTCACGTTGTTTATGCAACGCATTTAGTTAGTATAAATTTTTTTAGTTATTGATCAAATTTTTATAAAAAAGAATTAAGTTTAAGTATAAGTCAGGGTGCTGTTTGAGAATTAACAGTATTTAGAAAATTATTTGTTAGATTTTAATTTGATTTTAGCATATGGAAATCCTCACAGCAAAAAAATTAGAGGGTCAAAAAAATTTTTTTTACAAAAAAATGCAATTTCTTGAAGAATTAGAATAATAGACTGTAATTTTTATAAAATTATGGAATCAAAATTTTTTGTCTACTGCCTCTTTTTGCTGTGGAGGTTTTCATATATACATACAATTTTTAAAATAAATAGCACAACATTATAAATATTTTTTAAAAAAAAAAACATTAAAGAAAATTTATCAAGAAAATAATACAAATTACAATAAGAAAAAAATATTTAAGAAATAAAATTTTAAATAATAAAATAATTATTTTATTCATCATTGAATTAGCTAAATCTATTATTAAAGATGATCGTTTAGAATTGCATATAGTTTGATTTGATCATTTTTTATTTTTAATTTGATTAGATATAGTATTTTCTGTTTTTTTTAGATAAGGGTATCAGTCATAGGACATGTCCCTTTGAAATAAGTTTATAATAAAAATTATAATAAAATATATGAATTTACTATAAACTTTGGGCTGAAGATCCTTCTCGGCTTGACTAATTAACTTAAAATTAAATTTTACAAACATATTGAACAAGAAAAGAAAAAAATTTTTGAGCTTAAAAACCATATCGAAATTTTGTCAATTTTGCACTTTTTTAAAATACAACTTCGCCAAAAACAAAAATTTACTAATTTTAAATAAGCGATTATGTGTAAAATCGTGTTCTGAACAACTTTACTTAGGCGACCAAAAAAAGGTTACCTTGTAAGAAAAATGTGTTTGCTATATGCTAAAGTTAAAAATTTTCAGTTTGCAATATAAAACCCCCTTTTTTGTCAAGATAACCTGCTTTGGGCCTCTAAGTAAACTTGTTCAGGGGGTATTTCTACTCAGTTCAAGGACAAAACGCGTTTTCTCGGACCTTTCCTGGGTGAAAAATAGGGCTAAAGTTAGAGAAAAANTGCTTTGGGCCTTTAAGTAAACTTGTTCAGGGGGTATTTCTACTCAGTTCAAGGACAAAACGCGTTTTCTCGGACCTTTCCTGGGTGAAAAATAGGGCTAAAGTTAGAGAAAAAAATTTTTTTAAAAAAAAAAAATTTTTTATAACTTTAACCTTATTTTTTACCTAGAAAGGGTCTGAGAAAACGCGTTTTGACCTTGACAGAGTAGAAATACCCCCTGAACAAGTTTACTTAGAGGCCCAAAGCAGGTTATCTTGACAAAAAAAGGAGTTTTATATTGCAAACTGAAAATTTTTAACTTTAGCATATAGCAAACACATTTTTCTTACAAGGTAACCTTTCTTTGGTCGCCTAAGTAAAGTTGTTCAGAGCACGATTTTACACATAATTGCTGATTTAAAATTAGTAAATTTTTGTTTTTGGTGAAGTTGCATTTTGAAAAAGTGCAAAATTGACAAAATTTCGATACGGTTTTTAAGCTCAAAATTTTCTTCTTTTTCTTGTTCAATATGTTTGTAAAATTTAATTTTAAGTTAATTAGTTAAGCCGAGAAGGATCTTCAGCCCAAAGTTTATAGTAAATTCATATGTTTTATTATAATTTTTATTATAAACTTATTTCAAGCCTATTTTAAGGGGACATGTCCTATGACTGGTATTTTATTTTTTTGATTAGAATTGTTAGAATTAATTGAGTTATCTATGGTTTCAGTTTTTGTACGTTCGTTTGAATAGTATTATTATAATAGTATTATAATCATTCAAACGTATTGTTTCTGGAGTTTGAATTTTAAATATTTCTTAAAATTGTTTTGATAAATATTTAGAAGTTTTGATCGTGTTTGATTTGGCAAGATTGATAGGATAATATTCCTGATCATAATTTGCTCATCGATACGTATTTTAGTCTTAGTATTTTGATCACAGGCTGTATAATCAAACAAAAGCATTAAAACATAATTACTCGATTATATTGCTACATTAGTTTTAGCACATTGATCACATTTTGGATATAACCATAATATTATTGTGTGGTAGGTTGATATAAAACTACAACTATAAATACCGCAAAGAAAATTAGTATTAATAATTAAATTTTTAGTGGAATGTAATTTTTTCTAGTATTTGCTAATATATTCACTATTTTTTATTAATATTATGTTGTTCTTGTTCTTGCACTTGTGCTTGCATTTTTCTTGCACTTGCACTTATTCTTAAACTTTAGATCAGTGCAGTATATAAAATCTGAAAAATTTTTTTGTGTACACTTTATAAAATTTGTATAAAAATTGTGCCAACCTATATGTTAATAAGAAAAATCTTTGTGCACATGTGCACATCCAATTTAAAAATTGTGCACACAAAAAAAATTGTGCACATGTGCATATTGTGTATATGAATTTTATTTACTGCTTTAGGCCATTATATAAATGCTTTCCAATTAGTGAAACATTTAATTGTCTTTTTTTTTAGCTATTTTTTTTAGATTTAATGACTGTCTGCGTGAGTTGTGGTTTTTATTGAATATTATAATAATTGTTACATTAGGATCCCAAACAATTTATAAATAGCTAACAATTTTAAAAAATTGTTATATATTTCTAAAACTAGGAAAGATCTATAGAAAAACAGTCAAAAATAAGCATTAATATTACTAAATATAGAAAAGATTTACAAAAAATCATCAAAAATAAGCAAAAGCAATTGTCACCTATTTATGTATAGTTCGGGGTCCTGTTACATTAACGAGTGTACAACTAGCCACACATGCACTTTTGGTGCCTAATTTAAATAGTCCGCCTAAAGGGTTTACACTAGCCGGCATACCTGCAGATCAACTACAGGGCCTGCCTATTTAAACCCTCTGATTAATGCTTTGCCTATTACTTATATGCCCAACTGTTTTTATTAATGGCCGGGTTTTATTTTCAACAAACCAATGATCTATAAAGACTACTTTAACCAGCAGAAAGTATTAGCCTCACTGGTACATGTACCACACAATTAACCGAGAGGTCTTCGGAAACAAATGCAACTGAATAAATCACCTTATACCACCTTTATAAGGTTTGTTCTGACTCCAGTACTGACTTTTTTTTGGTAGCACCGTCATAGATCGGATAAGCAATCTACCTCCTTATTCAGGATTTGCCAAACAGGTTTCTGTTTTTTTGGTTTCTTGGATTTGACAGTATAACAAATACCGATTGTGCTCGAGAACTCCCATTCACGATGGTGGAACCAATATTACAGGTTTTTTACCCAACCAATCTGAGCCACAGTTACCGAAACACAGGCTTATTTCCAAAACGTTGCCAGTGGGATTTGAACTTTCAACCTGCCGCTTGGGGGTGACAACCTGGCCACTTTTCTAGGTTGCCACACTCTTTTTTAGCTATTTTTTCGCTCAAAATAGTTTTATTAAGTATAACTAGAACATGAATATGCGAATGGCTTTGCAACCATATGCTAAAGATAATAGATTTATTTGTTTTATTCTTATTTTTATTTCAGAAAGAAAATTTTTCTTAAGCTTTTCTATCATAAAGTGTCTTTAATTTAATGCACCAATTTGGGCCATTCTGGGCCAAAGCTAGTGCATTAGATTTAAAGTATTTGCTTTAGTTAATAGGTGTTCCATCTTGAATTTAATAAACCAAATTTGGCCCTTCCGAGGCCAAAGCTGGTGCATTAAATTTAAAGTATTTCCTTTCTGACATTAGGTTTCTATCCTGAATTCAATGCATAAAATTGGTCAAAGTTAATGTAATAAATTTAAAGTATTAGATGTTCCGTTTTGAATTTAATGCACTAATTTGGGCTCCTTCTGGGGACCAAAGCTGGTGCGATGGAACATCTTGAATGTAATACAACAATACAGACCCCTCTGGGCCAAAGCTGGTGAATTAACTTTACAGCTTTTATTAGTTATGTAAAATAATAATATTGTGACCTTATCACCTGCCAAATAAAACAGTTACTGAATGTTACACAATCAATATATTCAGATCCGGATCTAAATTGCTATTGGTAATGAATATAGTGCAAATTGACCTACATTGGCAAATTATGTAAGTTTTGTATTGGTCAGGGGGCTTAGGAGCTAATTCGCTTTGCTGCAGTTCTTTTGCCTTTCATTGATTATTAATTTGTTATACCGTCAAAATATTTGGAGAAAAAAACTGCAAAGTCTAAAAAAATTCGAAAAATAGAAGCATAATTATAGATGGGAGTGGGAGTATAACGCAAAAGGATACTTTCTTTACTAGAATTTAAGTTGTTTTTTAAACGATTCAAATTTTTTTTATTTTTTTTTCTAGTATGTTAAATATATATATATATAATATATATAATATATATATATATGGGCTGCCGTCAATAGAAATAAGGCAGATTGACATTTTAAAAAAAATCAATACTTTAACTTTCACAGCACCTGTCTCTATGGATTTTGAGGCTATCTTGATGATTTAATATTCAAAAGAAAGCTTAGATCATAGGCTTTCTTTTGAATATTAAATTATCACGATGGCTTCAATATTCATAGAAATATGCGCTGTGAAAGTTAAGGTATTAATTTTTTTAAAAATATCAATCTGCCTTATTTCTATTGACGGCAGCCCATATAATATATATAAAAAAATGGCAAGAGTAAAAATTCCCTTTTCTGGGTATTGCGAGGAAATTTTTATGTCGATCTCTGCATTAAAGAGAACAACAACCAAAAATGAATTGATTATGTTACATATAACAACCATATATAGTAGAATGATGGTCAGCCCAAAATTATAAAGCCCTAATTGAATAACAGAAGCGAATTTGAAAAATTCATATTTTACAATTTTAAGAGAGTTGTTTAAGGTATTAAAAAACATTGATATAAGCCTTATTTTGTGTGATACGTTAGAATACTTGATTGGCCAGTAGAATAATAGATATTTGTGCTTTGATATAAGCCTTATTTTGGCATTACAGGTTATCCGATCATCCAAAAAATTTTTTGTAAATTTCGTTGACAATCAGTAATTATCATTTTATCAAATCTAATAAAAGATCCAACAAAAAAAATTGAAAGATACCAAAATATCAGATAAATAAACAAATTAAATTGCATCGGGTCACCAATTTTTGCATCTAAAAATATTACTTTTAATATTGTTAGCTATTGCAACACATTAGTGCTCCTACAGACCGGACTCAAACCAGACTTTAGTCAAGTTTGAGTCTGGTCTGATTTTTGGACCAGACTCAGACTTTTATATTCAGACTTTATAGTCAAGTCTGAGTCTGGTCTGGGTCTGGTCTGAAGTATGCAGACATATCTGAGTCTGAATATATTTACATGTATTATTTGGCGCTGAACAAGTTTACTTAGTGCATTTTGTTAGAATAAATTAGTAAAATTTTATGAATCATAAGATTTTATAGAATTTTACTAATAAACTTTTATAAAATCTTATAATTCACAAATATTTATTAATTAATTCTAACAAAATGCACTAAATAAACTTGTTCAGCACCTAAATATGCATCAAAATGGCTGTTTGTTTTTATTTTACTTGTAATTTAGAGATTTGATGCACTATTTTAGATTTTTGATCAAAAAGACAAATTTTAACATCTTATCTCCAAATTTCAAGTAAAATAAAACAACCCTTCCTATTTAATGTATTTTTAGGTGCTGAACAAGTTTACTTAGTACATTAAGTTAGAAATAATTAGTTAAATTTTGTAAATCATAAGATTTTATAGAATTTTATTAGTAAAATTCCATAAATTCTTAAAATTCACAAATGTTTATTAATTGATTCTAACAAAATGCAATAAGTAAACTTGTTCAGCACCTAAAAATACATTAAATT
>QKWP01001173.1:32581-50981 GCA_003550325.1 Gigaspora rosea | reverse complement strand
GCAAAAAAAGGTAGCTGCAACATATGGTATATATCGATTTATATCTATTTAAAAATTTTCCCGATGTATATATAGTATCATTATACAAAAAAAGATCGTACTTGTTATAAAGATCATCTTTGTTATACAAATAAACATCTAACTTTTCAAAAAATTACCAGTTGGTTATACAAATTTAAACATACAACATATGGAAAAATTATATATAAGTCTATACAAAGCCAGATCTCAGTATTACATATATTCTTCGGGGTCCTAATGGTATAAGCATTGTAAGTATCATAAACGGTATAAGTATTATAAGCGGTATAATCGTTATAAGCAGTATGAGCGTTATAAGTAGTATAAGCATTATAAGCAATATCGGATATAAGCGTTATAAGTAATATAAGTATTATAAGTAGTATAAGCGTTATAAGCAGTATGACTATTAATATGGGCCTGGTGCAGAAAGATTTGTATCTCAAATAATTTCATAATTTTGACACTAAGGAAAAAATTTTTTTTTTGATTAATTATTAAAATTTTTTTATATCAAATAAAATAGGTTTTAATCTAACTTATTATAATATTTTTATTGTTTTAACATTGTTTTATTTTAATAATTAAGCATGTACAATTTACTGTATTTAAAACAAAACCAAAATTTTTTTAAAAAAAAGATATTTTAAATAATTTCGCAACAAATATGCAATTCTATGAGCTGATACTTCGCAAGTGCATTAATGTGCATATGATAATTATATGGTTAAAATTTGAGCAAGATTGGATTATTGGTTGCAAAGAAATTACACCTTAAAGTAAGGTAATTTGTATATATAAATTACTATTGTAAATTATATAGTAAAAAAAAAAGTTACTATTAATAAATTTTTTTATTTATCAATAAAATAATCAAAAAAAATAAATTATTTTTATCAATTTGGTAACCTAATAAGTATATTGAATTAAAAAAATTAAAAATTAATTTGTACAAAAAATATTTTAATCAGAGCTATTTGAGGTACAAATCTTTTTGCACTGGCCCATAATACAAAATTATAATAAATAATAACAGATAAAATAAAATAATAAAAATATAATAATAACTATCAATAATATAATTGTGATATATGAAGGTGTTTTTAATATAAATAAATAGTATCAAATTTTGGTATAATTATATAGAGGTTGTGGCTATATGGAGTGTCTTCAATTAAAAGGGCCCATTTTTACATATATTTTATTTTGAGATATTTGAGTTTAATTATTTGTTTTGATTTTCGGTCTGATCCGGGATCAATCAAATTTCACGATATTGATTGGTTAAAGACGGCAGGTGACTATCGGGTAAACTCGTGACGTGTTGGCTCTACGCAGCCTCATGTAATTTTTCTTTTTACATTATCTTGATTTTTTATTATGTAATTCGACTTTCATTTATAATTAAAAAAAGTCAATCATGTCAAAATTTATATGAATTTAACGAAAACTCATTTTTCAAAAAAATGTAAAAATGGGCCCTTTTAATTGAAGACACCCCATATAAGAGATATGGGCCGGTAACTGGCCGGTACAAAAAGATTTGTACCTCAAATAGCTCTGATTAAAATATTTTTTGCACAAATTAATTTTTAATTTTTTTAATTGAATATACTTATTAGGTTACCAGATTGATAAAAATAAAATTATTTTGATTATTTTTTTAATAAAATAAAAAAATTTATTAATAGTAACTTTTTTTTTTACTATATAATTTACTATAGTAATTTATATATACAAGTATATAGTAAAAAAAATCAAATTACCTCACTTTAAAGTTTAATTTCTTCACAACCAGTAATTCAATTTTGCTCAAATTTTAACCATATCTTTATCATATACACATTAATGCACTTGCGAAGTATCAGCTCATAGAACTGCATATTAGTTCGAAATTATTTAAAATATCTTTTTTTTAAAAAAAATTTTTGTTTTTTTTCAAATACAGTAAATTGTACATGCTTAATTATTAAAATAAAACAATGTTAAACAATAAAAATAATATAATAAGTTAAGGGTAGAGGATATGTAGATCATTTATCATATGATTTTGGTAGTACAATTTTTTTCTTTTTAAAATTAAAAAAATTTTTATTAAGCAAATAATTTTAAATTTATAATAAAAGGTTGTAGAATAGACTTTTCTGATTCTAATAGTGGCAAAATCAGTAATATTGGTTAAATATTTACTGAGAAACATGTACTTGAAAATTGGGTATCACTATTTGTTTACAAAAAATCATATGATGATCATATGATATACCCAATCAAAATTAACTATTTTGTGTAACTATAGAGAATTTGGATTGACTATGGTGGACTTTACCATATATACAAGTATATTTTTTAAAAAATATTTTATTATTAAAATTTATATCATTAGAAAGAGCATGTTTTAATCTACAAATTACAAAAATTTTACCAAAAATTAATGTTATTATAAAAAGTTTTATTAGTAGCATATTTCTAATTTCTATATAAAATCATTTGTACTACCAAAATCATATAATAAGTGATCTACGTATCCTCCACCCTTAAATTAAAACCTATTTTATTTGATACTAAAAAATTTTTAATAATTAATCAAGAAAAAAAAATTTTTTCCTTAGTGTCAAAATTATAAAATTTTTTGAGGTTCAAATCTTTCTGCACTAGCCTATAATTATTTGGGAAAACAACTGTATTTGTATTAATTTAGTTAATAGTTAATCTCTTATTTTGTACAATTTTAGTTGATTAGATAGTTTCTTTTAGTTAAATAATAACTATAAATATAATAATAATTTGTAAATTGAAGATTTTATTATCTCAATAATTTTTTATTTGTACATATGTGCAAGTAAAAATTTTTTTTATATGCACACATGTGCAAGCAATTAATTATTTGTGCATCTAAAACCTGTATATTACTTGCATTTGTGCAAGCAATTTTAGATCTGAATTTTAAACACTGGTTATGTGGTATGATAAGGAACGAAGGATAGCATAGTGATAGATCATGATTTAAAACTAATGGACAAAAACATTGAAGCAAAGAGTAAGCGTTTCGATACAACTATGGCAAGAAAATCCAAGAAAGTGTAGCCTGCTCACATATACAAATATACAATAATTTGACAAAAAAGAAATCTTCATTAACTAGAACCATCGATCCTGCCTGAATAGTAAAACTGCAGCAGAGTTTACACATGCATAATATGCAAATAACTTAGCCATAGCAAAAAAACCTGCTTCTGGAAACAACCCAAAAAGCAGAAATAAAAAAATAATAATATTAAAAAAATATGTATATAAAAAAAATAAAAATAAAAATAGACAAAACGAGACCAACGATCGGAAGAAGATACATGAATTTGAAGAGAAACTGATCACATAAAAAAACTAGGAATCTATATATACCAATCGGAAGAAATAGATAAATATATAAAAGAAATAAAAAAAAAGAGAGGTTAATGAATGTCCTAAATGCAAACATTTTTAAAAAAATAAAAAATAAAATAAAAATAAAAAGAGGAAAATATAATAATAGTAATAAACAAAAAAAAGGGGGAATAAATACTAATAATAAAAAACTACTACAATAGGTCTAATAAGAAGACCAAAAAGTACATGGCACAGTTCAAATCCTCTAGGGCAATAACGGTAAACTACTTACAATTGGTCAAACTAATGATTGACACAATTCTGTCTAGAAGTAACCCATTCTTATAAGAAGAAAGGTCAATTATAGTATAATTAGACGCAGTACATTTCAACATGATTACACTAATCAACAAATTGACCTTCAATTACTTGATACTGGACACCTGAATAAAGCCTTCATCCAATACTTAAAAAATGGCCTCAAGAGCAAGTTCAGGTTTAATTTTGCAGGCAAGCATAAACAACAATTCAAGAAAATTTAAAATCTGTTATATAGAACCAATAGCACTAACAAACTATATTGAAAGTAAGCTAGCTATAGAGCATATATGCGGCCCTTTATGCTAGAAAAACCTTTATGTTCGACCTTCCAAATCAACCTGTGCGGCCTGGTCAAAAAGAAAAAAACCAATCCCAAACGTATTGAGTTATATCACATCTGTTTGCTCTCACAGTATAAACAATGGAATAGACAAGATAGACTTTGCAACCAAGTATAATAACATAACCACACAGTAAAATAGACTACTCAATATGGAAAAGAATGCCTACTATCAAAAATTGACATCAAAGAGACTTATCGCATTCTTCTGGTTTACTTTATAGATCAAGTCCTTCAAGGAATACAATGCGACAATAATGTATACTTCAACAAGGTATTAGCATTTGAAAATTAGGCCTCGAGTGGTATATTCAGTAGATTCACAGACTTGTCATGTAGATTGCTATAAGCCAAGGAATTAGATTGATTATATACTATGTCGACGACTTCCTTATTATTTTCAATAGGAATACTAAGCAGGAGTTATGACAATTCTTGCGCATTCTAGAAGTAATGAACATTCTGTACAAACCATCAAAATTAGAAGGTACTTGTATCACAATAACTTTTCTCAGAATTTACATTGATATAATTAATTTTTCGGCATTGATCCTGGAATCTAAAAAGGCTAAACCCTAGAACTAGTAGCCAACTGGAGTTGTAAAGAATGGTCATACAAAAATGAAATGCAATAATTAGTAGACTTGCTTATGTGGCTATATCAGGTAGTAAACAGGGTAGACCATTCATTCTACGGTTCATAAAGGCCATAGACAGACCCAAAAAATCGAAATTCTGAATAAAAATATTAAAACCAATGAAGGCAAATTTACAATAGTGGTCCAAGTAGGCAGGAGTGTACCTACTAGAGAACAAAGCATGGATACAATCTGATATGATGAATCTATTCACAGACACATTGAACTTGAGTAGCAGTCCAATGTATGAGCAATACTTTATAGTATTCAGTTGGAGCACAAAGATGGACCTAGCATCTAACTCAATTCATTTGCACAAATTTCTAACAAGTTTAGTAGCACTACCACTTCCACACTATTATGGACCCAAAAGTGATTAATAATGTGAACAGACAGAAAGGCCAATGCAGAGTTCTTCTATACGGGTTTTTGCAAAAATGAAGCAATAAACAATATAATAAATGAGATGTATATGGCACAAATAAAATAGAATTGCTCTGTAAAGTTGAAACATATTTCAGAGAAATTCAATACAGATGCAGATCTATTGTTATGTAATGGTACAAAGAATATATAGCACAAAACCTGTTAGCATAGTACCTAAAACCCATCATCCTAGCTAAGTATACTAACTTAATTCTACCATTACCCTTTCTAACCCAATAACAGCTACTATGACCCTTTCTAATCTAACAATAGCAACCATGCACTCACAAACACAGTTACAAAAGTTACCATTAAACAAGCAAGTAGCATTAATCCTCAGAGTTCAAGTACCAGGATATAAAACATATAACAAAATAATAAAACATTATCAAAGCTTAGCAATAGAGAATCGATGAGTAAATTCTGATGGATCTATATAGCCAAAATCTAAAGGAAGTCTTACAGAATTTATCAAGTACTTATATGCAAAAGTCAAACTACAAACGATTACCTTGTACCTATCCACACTAAGACACTATCACACAATAAACCACATAGAATGGAATAATACTCACTATGACCCATTGATCAGACAACTGCTAAAGACTATGGAGCAGAACTACACGTTCAAACCAGAAAGAGCATATAACAAGGATTCAACTACAAAAGATAAAAGAAAACTGAATCTGAGCAAAGCAGAAGACTTGCTATTCATAGTAGTCATATTCGTAGTCTTCTATGGGCTAGTCTGATTAGGAGAGCTCTTACCAAAGTCCCTACAGGAGGTTAACAAGGTACTATTTGTGCAGGCCTTGAGATTTGAAAGTACAAGGGCAAAAATACAACTACCAAGAACAAAAATCCACAAAACAACAGAGCGCCCAATATTGATCAGCAATGCAACCAAGAATAAAATATGCCCAATTCATGTACTCAAAGCATACGCTATCTGAAGAACTAACCCAAAATATGTCCCAGTAACAAGAACCTTATTTGTAAAAGCTAATAGTATTCTAGCAACAAAAAAGTAGTTCCTACAAAAGCTCAAATTATTCCTCTCTAGAGAAATGTAGCAGGGCACAGTTTTCGGACTGGCGAAATAATAGAATTGGGAATACAAAGTATAGAGCTAGTACTCATCCAAAAAATTGAAAGATAGACCTTGGATGCATTTTACAAAAACATCTAGGCACATCCAACTACAGTGGCCACCATACTAAACAAAGCATATTCTGACTAAACGATCACAGAATCAAAAGTCCTTTCAATAGTTGGATCGATAGTCTGAATACATGGGTGAATTAATAATAATAACAGAGATAAATAAATAAAAGAACAAAATAAACAAGCAAATAAATGGGTAAGTAATGCTTGAATAAAAGGTACTACTAAAAAAAATAATAATAAAAAAGAAAAACGAAAACACAAATGAAGCAAACAAAGAAATAATAATAAATAAAATGAAATAATAGAAACCAAAAAAAAACTCCCTAAAATAGAAAGGTAAAGAGCCAATAATTATTTCTAAATAGTAGTATTCATGCTTTCAGTTTAGAAGGTCACTAAATTTTGCCATTTTGCAACTATACACGTCTACAGCTGGCCTGTGTCATGCAGGTAAGAGACTATCGGCTAATCTTAAATACCAATCTCAAGTAGCAACAGCTTGACTGCATAATCTCAGGGTCAACAGCTGGCTTGTGTATATGGGTAAGAAACCACTAACTGACTTTACAAATAGCTAAATCAATTATATATCGAATGCACTAATATATACTATATGTAATACTAAAAAGGCCAATAAAGTTCAGTATCCAGCATTGTATGCTGGAGTGCTTCCAAAATAATGAATCATATGTGTACGATCCTGTTCGTTCAAGTTGACAGCAAGTTAACAGATTGAAAAGGAAGCTAAACAGAGAGGTCTGAGTAGCAACTATTGCAAGAAAAGACTGTGTTATAGATGAGAAAAAACTGGTTCAATCACTATTCAAACTGAGAAAAGTGCAAGAAGAAATAAGTGATTAATTAATTGCCTAATTCAGAAATTTTATATAAAATATAATGGAAATTTGATGTAGGTATAAAAAGTGCACAGATGTTAGGAAGAATTATGGCAGCCCAGAAAAGAAGAAATTCGTATCTGACCCTTCAAACTCTACTGAATTCTGCTATTTTGCAACTATACAAGTCTACAGCCGGCCTGCTTGGATTGCAGAAGTTGTGAAATACAACAAATTTTAAAGTTTTGCAAGTAAAACTTGATATGCAAGTGCAGAATTTGCAGATAAATTTCCTAAGTTTCTGCAAATTTACCACATATTATTTTAAATTATGCATATTTTGCAATTAAGTTATTTAATTCACTTGTGGGTTTTATACCAGATTATTATATGCAGTTTAGTAGATAATTTTTTATCCAATAATTTGGATATGGTTTATAAATTTTATAAGGAATTTTTAAATAGGAAGAAAAGGAGTTTTTTCATTATTTATATCAATTTATAATCGATTACAAATAATTAAAAATAATTATAATCAAATAAATGATTGGAATATTCCTTTTATTTAAAATTTCTTATACTTTTATCAATTAATCTACTTTACTAATATACTAAACCTTTGCTCAAATTACTTACTGAACTATTGCTCAAATTACTTACTAAATCTTTGCTCAAATTACTTATTAAACTTTTGTTAAATTATTCTTTTTTATAAATTTACTAAACATTCAATTAAATTATTTTTTATATTACTAAATTTTGCTTAAATTATTTTTTATATAACTTAATAAGCTTTCATTTGAATTATTTTTTATATAACTTATTAAACTTTTGATAGATTTTTTTATATAGCTTAACAAATATTACTTAATTGTCTTATATATTAATATTCCTCTAAAGAGAACTTTTAAACCAACTATTATAATTAAACAAAAGAACTTAAAAAATCTTGTTAGATTTTAATTGTTTTTTTATACATAGTTAAAATATTGATCCATTTCTATAGCCTGTATTAATTCCAATAGTTTGTCAATTTCTTTATCCAGAACTTTAGTAACAGCCTTATTTATGCTAGTTGAATATTTATTCTTAAGTACTTTAAAGCTTATTATTTGTTTAATTTGATGTTGTCAATGCGAAAATTTAGACATATTAAGCATAAAATAATATTCGAATCAGTATTGATTAACAATAAAAATAATTTATAATAAAGAAAATCATAAATAAGATTTGTATATTACTTATTTAATAATAAATTCAGCATCTTATTTTATCAAAATAAGATTAATGAATTTCAATTCTGAAACCCTTATATTACCTCATTATTCTGTAAATAGTTTTTATTTGCGCCACTATTTTTTTATTTTTGCAATAATATAATATATCTTAGTTGCAGAAAAATAATTATTTTTTAAAATTTGCAAATAAAATTATTTAATTCACAATAAAATAAAAAATTGAATTTCTGATACTGGCAATCATCAAATTTCTAGGTCGGAAGTATCAGGTTAGGTTGGCATTTAGTCCAAGCTATTAACAGATTCTATTGCAAAATTATCAGCTAGGCATTTTTTAATGAATGGATATGAATTATTAGTAAAATTTTATAATCTTGAGGCAAAGTCGATCCAGCCAACTGTGATTTCCAACTTAGAATTTTGGGGCCCCCTGCCTGATGGCTAGAGTGTTTATTTTAATAATACTGTAATAATTGCTTAAAATTAAATTTGATTAAATGCTCGCAACCGATTATAATCAGGTTTCAAATTTTTTCTTGCTATAATTATATTAAATTAAAAGCTTCATCTACAAAAAATTTTAATACAAAAAATTTATCCAAGCCATATAAAAATCTTAAAACATAGTACTGTATGTGTCCGAAATTAAGCTACCTTTTTTGGCCAAAACATTACACAAAAAATCATAAAGTAGCTTATTTTCGAAATAAAGTATTTTTTGAAAAAATTGAAAAACGTACTAATAAAAAGTTGTCCAAATGAAACCAAATTTTTACTATAGGTGTATTTTGATGCGCTAAACAACTTTACTTAATCGACTTTTTGAAGTTTACTTAGAAAAAAAAAGTTTTATATGTAGCAACTGCTAACAAATTTTTAAAAAAATCAGGAGGTAACTTATTTTAGGCAGTAGCTTATTTTCCTAAAAGTAAAGATAGCTTTACTTAATAAAAGCATAACATTATATATTTATAGTAATTATTGTTTGCCATTTCTTATTATGAAATTTAATTATAGAGTACTATCTGCCCTTAATTGTTAACCATTTAACCATTTAATTAATTAATATTATAAAATATTTTTTATTTTTAAATATATATTTTCATATCAAATTCAATATAGCAGTCAGGAGTTTCAGAAGTAAATTCAAGATACATCCCTTTATAAATGGGTGGCAATCAATTAATCGACAATCACTTCACTGACATAACATTTCACCGACAATTATTTACCGACACGTTCATTTTACCGACAGTTTATTTCACCGAAGCTCATTTCATTGACAAAGTAATTCTGGTCATTGTCGTTAGGGTCAGGGTAGAATTAGGTAGAATTAGGGCTAAAATTAGGGTGCTTTTTGAAAAAAAACTTGTCGGTGAAATGAACTTCAGTGAAACAAACTGTTGGTAAAATGAACTTGTCAGTGAGTATTTGTTAGTAAAATGTTATGTCGGTGAAGTGATTGTCGGTGAAATAATACGAACCCTTATAAATATCTATAATATTCTAGTATAATATTAAATTTACATTCATCAAAAGCCTTCGTTCAATTGGCATTTTCACTATAATAATACAAGTCCACAAATATCTGCTGTTTTGTATAACATTGTTTTCTTGATAAAACTTCCAGAACAACATAAAATATAACTCTAGAGACACTGCATTTTGAAATACACACATCTTCTTTCTAGATAATCCTAAATTTGTGCCATTTGATTATTCATTTTCATTAGCACAAAGCTTTAATACAATGAAAACATAATCTTAAAAATTTTTGATTGATTAATTTTAATTGTTTAATAGTGGGTAAAACATTATAACATAGTCATCATAATAAATAAATAAAATTATGCAATTCGATTTGATTATTAATTAGTTATACAATTCGATTTTATTACCAAATAGTATTTGTTATGATTACTAATATTAAAAAACAAAATTACCTTGAATTACTATGTCTCATGGAAGGTCTCTATTGAAAGAAATTCGTTTGTATTACACAAAAATTACAAAAATCAACAAGCATGGTCAAACAAAAGTATATCCACTGCAAAGAGGTCTATTTTGATTTAATGGATGATTAAAGAACATTAAACTAGGTGTAAAGTTTCCAAAAAATGTAAGACAATCTGTTGGATCTGTTGATTATAATGTGTCATTAATGTAGATAGAATATTAGTGAAATTCATTTTTTCAGCTTAGAGCTATGACCTGGGTACGGTTGATCTACCGGATCAGCATTCAGACGGGTCATGAGTCAAATTTTTATCTAACCTGGGTCAAACAAAATTGTCCACTAAACCTAAATTAATTGGCCCAGAACTAATAAAATTTCAGGATGCTGTATAGCAAGTTACTAACAAAATATGCTTATCAACTTTATTATGATATCAATAGCATTAAATAAAAAATTAGTATTCAATTCATTCCTCTTAATTATATTTAAGGCCACGCAAAGTTAATTTTTTGTTTTGCATAACCTGCCAATCTAATTTTTCCAAATTTTTTTTTTTTAAGTTTCTATTGTGCAAATTATTCCATTTTTGCCATTTAATTTTTTTCTGGTATCACCCAATAATGACCTTAATTTTATGGAATTACCTAATAGGTCTGATAAAAAAAAAAATCAAAATTTTCTGATTCTATATTATGCAAACTGAAGAACTAATTTTGCATGACCTTAGATATGAACATGAATTAATTTAGGCCATGCAAAGTTTTTTTTATAAAAAAAAAAAACTGGTTGCTAACCCTATAAAAAAATGTACAGTATAGGTACGAGTCATTTTGGCATGGGTCAAGGTCTGAATTTGTACAGGTATGACCTAAGTTAGTTCAGATTCAGTGGACCGAGCGGGACCATGTACCCATACCATTGGACCATAAATAGCTCAAATTTTGTAGCAGTTTACTAGTTGAATTAGTATAGGATTTGGTACACGTAATGAATGTAAATTCATGTGCCACTGTGATAGGACCCCGAAATATACATAGATAGATCAGGTATGAGTTTGCTTATTTTTGAAGTTTTTTATACAGATCTTTTCTATTTATAGTAATTTTTTTGCTTATTTTTGGAGTTTTTCTGTAGATCTTTTCTTTTTTAGTACCCTATAATTAACCTGACCTGTCTATGTATATTTTGGGGTCCTACTGTGATAATGGTGTGGATTAACTATTAAAACATAAATTTATATAAGTAATTAATATAAGAACAAGCTTACTGCATATAAAGAAAATTTTGTAAGGATATTTTTTGTTAAGACACACTAGAAAGTTTTATTAGTAAAATTATGAGATCACTCTTTTTTTAAAAAAAATTCTTTACTGTTATTGGCAGCTAACCTGGAAGTTCCATGATCCATGTGACTGTTATAATCATTAAAAAAAAGAGCTACAAAGCAGCCCTAGAAAAACACAGACAAGCCCAGCCTCTAAAAAGCCCCAAGAAGTATAAGAAAGACGAGACCAAGACATTGGAAAGCCGTCAACGAAACTAAGAAAGTAGGAATGGGTCCCCAAGACCTCTGTACAGAAAAAAAGAAGGTAAGACACATGAAATGAACCTGTTAAAAGTTTAGACCAAGCAAAGCCCAAAGAAGCAACTTGGAATGTTTGTTGTTTAGGACAAACAAATAAAAGCCCAAATTCAGATAAAATTGGTTGTGGCTGTGGTGATATATCATCATATAGTAGTCACATAAAAAGAATGACTTTGTTAAAATTCAAAAAAAATAATGCGATAAGGGATGATGAGTGCAATAGAGTTTTTTATTTTTCATTCTTTTTTCTTTTTTCTATTTCTCTATAAATAAGGCGGAATTTCACCCAAGTTGTAAGGATATCAAATATTGAATCTATTATAATTTGTAATAGAGTTCAAATATTTCTTTTAAATAAAAATTGATACCCATGATCTATAAAAAATTCAATTCTCATCGCATTTATACTCCACCCATAACAAACTATACATATACTTTATCTTGCCAAATCTCTTTCGCCTTTTCTTGGTTATGTTGCGTGGTTGGCTGTGTGAATTGTTGTCTTTTTTTTGGTTGGCCAATCTGGCCTATTTTACCCTTGTAGATCAGCCCTTAACACAGTTCTTTTACTTTCCATAAAATGAGCCAACATGTATCATGAGCCAACATGTGTATAATATTCACATATTTTTTATTATTTTTTTTTTATTCTTTGACGGTCTCGCTAGAGCTTAGCTAGGTTAATTACATAATTTATATCTAAGAAGAAAATAAACTATCTAATCTATCCACCTAATATATAAGCCTAACCTTATTCGGCTGCTTCAAGGAGTGCCCAAATACTACCTGTCGCACCAACTTCTAGAAGTTGGGTCTCAACATCAAAATACTGTCAAGAACCATACCAGTAGGGTTTCCTACTAGTTTTAATAAAGTTTTCTATTGCAACTAATATTGCATAGTTTATTTCTAACATTGTAATGTCCCTTTTCCCTTCCTTCTGTCTCACTATTGAATTAGAAGTTCTTTGTTTCTTATGTTTACTTGATCCTACTCCTACTCCTTTATTAATGTTCCTTTGTACTGACAGACCGGCTTTACCATTAGTAGACCTGCATGATTCTGGTCGGTTTGATTGTTTCGTTATCTCTAGTCTTTTTTCCCAATCGATTATTTGATCACACCTTTTTTTCCAGATGTCTTCATAGAAATGATTCCAGTAACCCTGGAGGACTGCTATTATAGCAACCTTGGTGTCTCTGTAACTTGGAAAAAATTCGTTGAGCTTGGCTACTACCTTTTGGCTTATCAGACCTTTGGCCATGTTTAACCTAATACCAGCTTTTCTATTTACGTCCCTTCCAAATATAATCCTAGAGATTGCAGGTGGGTTAATCCAGTGTTAATCCTGCTTTTAGCTTCTTGAGTAAGCGTGTTCCAAGCATTTTCTCCTGTGAGTGCTTCGATTCTTTTCCATTTTAACTCGAAGGCGATACATTTTGTGATATGGCTCAGTGTTTCAATTTCGCTTTCATGGCAGAAGATACAGTTTGGCGAGATGTAGATATTTGGTTTTCGCTTATGTAGTACTTCAAGAGTTGGAGCCAAATTCATAAGAAATTTAATCTGTATTGATACTTTTTGCTTTTGGAGATAGAATTATACCTGGTTCCAAGCTGGGTTTTATATCTATCACAGAAAATTTTCAGCAAAAGTTATCTTCTTCATCCTCCACTTTAACTGCTTCGAAGGCTTTTGTTTCACTCCATGTAAAATTTAAGTTCATATTGTGTAGTATACTGAGAAATTCGCAAGTGGGCATTTCAACCAGAATCCTTTTCCAATATAATGCCCCACGTATCAAGAATCTGTTTTCTATAGATACCGTACTTGTAGCAGAATCTCTGATTGCTGTTTTTGCTAGATGATCCGCTCTATCATTCCATACATCATCACTATGGTCTTTAACCTTTTGCAAAATAAGCTTGAGTTGTTTAATCATACATAGTTCGACAATTTGTAAGACTATCATATAGTTCTTTTTCTTGTACCAGCCGCTATTGGATACCTGTTTCCAACCCTTTTCAATGCTATTAATAGCGGCTAGACTATCAGTACAAATTGTAACTACACTTCCCTTTGGGCAGACCAGGAGTGCTGACCAAATTGCTAAAAGTTCTGGTTTGGTTGAAGATGGCTATAGACTTGTTTTTCCATAGTATCTAATGCTATGTTTCTTTCTAGATCTACTAATACCCAACTAAATCCCATTTGTGCCGTATTTGGGTTTGACTCCTCTCTTATAACCAAAGAACCATCCGTATAAAAAACCAAGTTTTTTTTCCTCCTATTCAAAATCCTTAACAAACTATCTATTAAATCTGAGGCTACGTCTAAATTTTTTGTTCTATTTTTAACTATTTCTACTTCTAATTCCTCTATAGTTTCCAATTCTTGAAGAATCGATTCTGTACCTTCTGTTTCATTAAACTTTATATCTGGTCTTTCAAACATTTTGGTGATATTAGCAGGTGCCTTGCTTCAACCAACTTTTCCGATAAGGAAAAAACTCCAATTATATTGTGCTTATAAATTCGGCTAACACAATTTGGGCTAGCTTTGAGCTTATTTAGTGCACAACCCCTACACTTACTGGCCATTCTTGTTGAAGGGTTTTGAGTCTTTGCTGAAATCCAGTGCTTCACAAGGATTCTATTACCTCCTTTTTTTAGAACCTTGCCTAGCTCAATTGATAAGTTTTTTGATTTAAAATAGATTCCCTCTTTGTATCTATTATCTTCTTGTAGCTTATTAAGGACCAGTTTAGGAGTGAGGTTATTCAGTATCTTTGTTTGATAACTTGTATTGATTTGGCACATGCTTGGATCTATGAGTAAGCTTTCTTCCAAGAATTTGAACTAGCCAGCTTTTCTACCCTTCTTGCTTCCTGCTCGGAGTAACTTGATTTGTGGCCACGTTAGAAGGGTTTTTCCATCCTCTTCTAATAGTTGTTCTATATATACTATTCCCAGTTCAAAGAGGTGGTAGTAGGCCTTTGTGAAAACCTTTTCTGTCAAAATTTTATTAACTTCCATACCCAGTGGACCTGGTCTTTGTCCTAGTTGCTCCTTTCCATAGAGACTGATCTCGCAATTCATACTTTTTGCCTTGAAAAGTGTCAAACATTCCAGATTATTTCACTAAATTTTAGCAAGCCAAACTGGCGAACCTGCGATGTGTGTCCAGTCAAGATAGCTGGCACATGCAATACCCTGATCAATTCGAATTCTTGTAATTTCTTCTATAATACCGTGACTGCCAAGTCTTTTCTGAATACTAGTCAACTGTTTTATTAAAAGTTCTGACCAGAGAGGCTTAATGTTTACTAGATTGTTGTGCGTAATAATCTGGTTATTTACTGTACAAGCTAGCCCAATTTTTTGTTTGCAAAGTTTGATATATGGCTAGTGGATTCTTTCTAATGTGTGTTTTGAAAGTTTAGATGTTTGTAGTATGTAACATAATTTTGGAATTATGACTATATTGTTAATATATGTTAGTTGACTAACAGTCATTTTCTTTCTGTACAGAGTGCCTATTACTTGTTTCACAATATAAGATGCTTTTTGTCGAATGAGTGATTCCTGCATACCCTCACTAATCCAAACTCTTAATACCCTAATTAAGGACCTTTTTTTTTCTGGTGCTACTCTTTGCCTACTAAGAACAATATCTTGATCAGAGCTGCAACTATTAATTACTAGCAGTTTTGATTTATTCTCATTAATCTTGATTTGGTTTAGCGAATAAAACTGCTCAGCTACACAAGTTATTTCACTAAGTTGTTCCTTTGATTCCGCTATCCAGGTTGTATCGTTAGCGTATGCGACTACTGCAATCCTTGTTGTTGAAGTTACATTATGTTTAAAGGCAAGATCTGTATAGCTTTTAGACTGCAACCTATATCCTAATAACTTATTTTCTTGCACCTGGCATAGTAGCAGATCGTAGAACAACCTCCATAATAAGGGGGAAATACCTCTCCTTGATCGATTCCTCTGTCTGCCTGTATTTCTTCAGTTAACCCGTGCGCTGTTANAGTCTTTTCTGAATACTAGTCAACTGTTTTATTAAAAGTTCTGACCAGAGAGGCTTAATGTTTACTAGATTGTTGTGCGTAATAATCTGGTTATTTACTGTACAAGCTAGCCCAATTTTTTGTTTGCAAAGTTTGATATATGGCTAGTGGATTCTTTCTAATGTGTGTTTTGAAAGTTTAGATGTTTGTAGTATGTAACATAATTTTGGAATTATGACTATATTGTTAATATATGTTAGTTGACTAACAGTCATTTTCTTTCTGTACAGAGTGCCTATTACTTGTTTCACAATATAAGATGCTTTTTGTCGAATGAGTGATTCCTGCATACCCTCACTAATCCAAACTCTTAATACCCTAATTAAGGACCTTTTTTTTTCTGGTGCTACTCTTTGCCTACTAAGAACAATATCTTGATCAGAGCTGCAACTATTAATTACTAGCAGTTTTGATTTATTCTCATTAATCTTGATTTGGTTTAGCGAATAAAACTGCTCAGCTACACAAGTTATTTCACTAAGTTGTTCCTTTGATTCCGCTATCCAGGTTGTATCGTTAGCGTATGCGACTACTGCAATCCTTGTTGTTGAAGTTACATTATGTTTAAAGGCAAGATCTGTATAGCTTTTAGACTGCAACCTATATCCTAATAACTTATTTTCTTGCACCTGGCATAGTAGCAGATCGTAGAACAACCTCCATAATAAGGGGGAAATACCTCTCCTTGATCGATTCCTCTGTCTGCCTGTATTTCTTCAGTTAACCCGTGCGCTGTTATAACCTTAATCATCCTTTTTTAAAATAAATTTACGATAAAGAAACATATCTGATATGTTATCTGGAAGCTTGATTCTTTTTAGAGCTAGGTTCAGCATATGTAAGGGCACAGAGTCAAAAGCCTTTGACATATCTTGCATAATCAACCATAGCTCCTTTCTTTTCTCTTTAGTATTCTCCATTATTGCATTAATAGCATGTACTGGGTCCTCTGTGGAGTTACCTGGGAGTCCTGCAAAATTTTACTCTTGAAGAATATTGTGTTTAACCATAATTCTCGAAAGTCTTTTCGTGAGGATACGAGTTACGCATTTCAAAATGTTCCAGTAGTGCTATAGGTCTCATATTATAAAGACTGTACTCCCAGTCTGTTTCCTTGGGAATTGGATAAAATTGCGCTATTTTCTACTTCTCTGGAACTTGACCACTTCTTATATATATTTCCACAAACTTTCTGAAAAGCAATTGCGTATTTGCACTTGCTTTTTTAATAAGGGTATAATCTATACCAGATATACCTGGAGCAGTATTTTTCTTCACTTCTGAGAGCGTCTCGTACTATTCCTCCTCTGAGATCTCTTCACCTAGGCTTTCGTACCATTCTACCTTTATTTTGTCTTTTGGTTCAAAATATTCTGCCCATTCTTGCTACATAGCAGAGCTTTCTATTGGTGTGCTCGTGCCGTTGAACTGTCTCTGAAAATGTTCTTTGGTTTTGTCCAATACTTCTTGCGGACTGTTCAATAGCTCCCAAGTTCCATTTTCTTGCACTATAACTCTGTCTAGTTGGATTTTATTAAATGATTTTTCTAGAAGACTTTTGAGCATTTTGCCCTGTCTACCATGTATCATTTCACATCTTTCATTTGTGTAGTGTTCAATTTGTGTAAGGTTTTCCTTATAGCGTTCTGCCGCTAATTTCTGGTTTAGTATCCTCCACGAACCTCTAAGATCCTCTTGCCAATCAGATAAATCCTGTCCTTCCCAATGATCCATTTTTATATTTAATGCCATGCTTATCAAAAAAATTGCTTTGTTCCATTTTGTAACTTTCCTGTTCCCCTTTTGCTCTATACTTGCTAATCTCTCTAATGATCTTACTAATTTCAACTACACTTCAATATAGGAGGGACTTTTTCGTCTTTGTTTCCTTCTTTCTATTATTAAGTGAATTTAAGATTATCTTTTTGGGTATGTTTTTATTTGTGGCACAGAGAATTCTGTTCATAAAACTATTCCATATGCGATCTAGCAAGTTTTGATCGATTGTTTCCTTTGGATCAATTCTTTCCAATGAATCTATTGAGTTCCTTTTTGTTAGATATGTATCAAGATTACTGGCATAACTATCCCAGTCTTCCTCACTAGCCTTATCATATAGGTAAATTGTCCTTTGATAACCTTTTCTTTTGGTTTTGGCTATACTTCGTGTGGCTTTTAAATATTCGATTCTGATCCCTACTGTTGATACCTTGTGGTCACTACCAGTAATTACTAACATATCCAAAATTTGAGCCTTTATTAAACCTGCAAGCAGGTTGTTTGAGATCCAGACTTGATCAATTCTTGTACCGCTTACCATGTAACTTCTTTAGAATCTGGATTTACTTTCCTGTATGTGTCCACAAAGTCTTGATTTATTAACCAGGTATGTAGTGGGAGGTGCTTCTGTTTTGTGTTTGAATTTTCACT
>QKWP01001173.1:0-30793 GCA_003550325.1 Gigaspora rosea | reverse complement strand
AATAATAATGTTTTTATAATAATTTTATAATATTTTTGAAACAGATTTAAATTTTTATTTTATTTTTAAAATTTTTATTATATTATTAATATATTATAAAAACATTATTAAAATATTTTTTTATATAAAAGCATATTTATTATATTTTCAAAATATTATTATTTTATTATAAAAACATATATACTTTTTTTTAAGTTTCAGTAAAGTATTGAGTATCTCATGTAGTATTGTGTTAACCTGTAGTTGTTCTTGCGAGGTGGATGTAAGTTTGAGGTTTTCTTTATTTCCTGTTTCCCTCGTCCTTTTCCCCACGTGTTCTCTATGGTTTTTAATCGATTTTTCTTTGTTCACCTGAACATTCTCTTTCAATTTACCAAATCTACGTTCTCTGTTGATAATTATAGCATTTGGACCTGTTAGGATTCTTTCTTCCCAATATCTTGTTTAATTCTTAGCTCGAGGTTACTTCTAGAAACCCAATCTAGTTTAGTATGATAGTAATATACTGTTTTTCCTAGAGCTGAGCTACAGTCTTGCTCGTTTGCAAAATAGATGGATGCAGTTCCCCTTTGGTTTCCATTTCTATTAGTTGAGATGTAAACAGCTTTCGCGTTAATGCATCTGAGCTGTCTGAGTAGTGGGATTTCAATTGCCACTTTAGGAACATTCTTCACAATAAGTTTGTATTTACTTCTTTCCACAAGTGTCTCTGTATCGTATTGACCTTGGGTAATTCAAACCATCTTTCCCAATTCAAAATGTACAGCCCATGCATTTTCTAGTTCAGCCCTTCTTTTTTGTTTTTAAACTTGACTTCTACGTATGCTGCCTTCGACTTTCCGTTTGCCATAAATCCTTTGACTGTTACCCTACCATAGTAACTGAGGTTTTTTCTAATTTGCTGTGCGAGAGTCCCATTTGGTATGTCCCATAAAGTAAGATTTTTCCTAACTCTTTCTTTTGTCCTGTTGAGAGAAGGATTTAGCTGAAACAAATTCTTTTCTATGCTTGTTATATTTTCAGTTCTCTGATCTAATTTCTCCTCTGGTTCTGTTTCGTCTTGGTTTGAATTTATATCCAGTTCCATTGGAGATTTACTATCTTCTTTCTTCCTTCTTTTGTGTGTTTCTGAAGGGGTAGATATATCTTGGTTCTTGCTTATATAGTCCATGTTTGCTTTTTGAAGTGGGACCATTTTATTATCTTTGTCTTGACCATTATTTGAGTCTAAGTCCATTGAGACTTTGGAGATGTTTTCTTTGTGTAATTCTATGTCAATTGACATTTGTTTAGTTTGAACTTTCCTTTGTCCTTCCATTTCCTCAATTCTATAATCAATAAAACCACTTTCAGCTTCTAGTAAAAGATTCTTTCTTTTTTGTTCGTCAGTTTGTTTTTTATCTTCTTTAATTAGCTTAAGTTGGTGTTCCGAAATTTTTGGATAGTTTTCAATCAACTGCCTTATAATATAAACTTCCTCTGCAGTAATTATTTGGATTGCAGCCGAGATTTCCTGGTTAATTATTTGTACTTTTTTATATTCCCTTTTAAGTAAGTTTATACAACTCCTAGCACCTGTTCTAATGGCTTGGCAGCCTTTTTTGAGAAAATTAATTTTCCAATCTGGTACTATGTAGGGGTTAATCATTGATTATCTACGCCAATATTTGATATTCTAAAAATAGCTTCCTAATTTGACACGTGTCTGGCCTTTTTAGATTGTTTGTTGTTTATTGTTGTTTGTTTACTTTTTTGTTTACTTCCGAATGCATTTGTTTGTAACTGATCTGCACTACAGGGTATTACCAATGCCCCACAAATTTGAAAATTTGTCGAATTTTTGTAAAATGTATTTTTTTCCTTGCCTACACCTGTAATTTTTCTGTAAAAGGATTTTCATTCTAAAAGACTTTAGCTGAATTTTTGATATTTGTCTTTTTTATTAAGCTTGCTTGACTTGATTGCTAGTATAGTTGTCTTGAATTTTTAAAATTCTTTTCTTGTTCGGGTGTGGCCGTGAGGATCAGCAAAAAGAGTTGGTTAGTTCTATAATATTCACATATGTGTTATATCAGCAAATTTTATATATAGATATATATCGATTACTAACTGGTAGAATATATATCGATACCCATACCTATACATGTTGGCAAAATTCTGACTTACTATAGTTTGGGATTTGTCCGTCATCCCAAATCCCAAATCCCAAATTCTAGTATTACTAATATCTCAAAAACTTTATTAATAATCTTTATTTAAACAAATCATATATATTCTTATAGTTATAAATAATATATTTACAAAATATTAAGATTATTTATTTGATTTAATCTTTTATAAATAGCAATTGTTTTTTTATTATTTAGAATTTGTCTGGGTTTTGCCAGCATGTATACCCATACCCCCTGCTAATTACTATCGATAGTAATAATAATCGATATATATCGATATTAATCAATATATATCGATATATATCTGATATGATATCAATTAATAATTATTATATTCACATAATCATGCTTTTTGAACATTTTACAGGTTTTCGCAAGTTTTCGCAAGTTTTTGCAATTTAATTATAATTTTTTTTATTTATTATTATTATATAATATTTTAATTTATTAAATATACAATATTCACAAGTTTTCGCTATTTAATATAAAATTTTATTTTTTTTATTATATATTATATTTTAAATATTATATATATTATATATTATTATAAAAAAAATGTCAAAAAAAATAAATCCAAAAAAAAACGAAACCAAAAAAAATAAAAAAATGAAAACAAATAAATAAACCATTATATTCTTTATATTCGCTCATATTTGCTTATATTCGTTTATATTCGCTTATATTCGCTACTTCTTGCAAAGTGCCAGAAAGATGGTTGTTTTCTTGCAAAGTTCTAAAAGAAGTAAGGAATAAATAAAATAAAATAAAATAAAATAAGTAAAAAAAACAAACAAAAACAAAAAACAAAATCAAAAAAATAATTAAAAAAGCAAAAATGAAAAAAAATAAACTATTATATTTCGCTTATATTCGCTTATATTTGATTATATTCATTTATATTTGTGACTTCTTGCAAAGAATTGGTGTTCTTGTAAAGTGCTGGAAAGTCAAGTCGTTTTCTTGCAAAGTTTTGAAAGAAGTAAAGGATAAATAAAATAAAATAAAGTTAAAAAAATAAGTAAAAAAAAAAGAAAACAAACAAAAAACAAAAATGTAAGCAAACTAAATAAAAAAATAAACAAAGCCCCAAATCTCCATTTCGAGTTCGTGTTTTTGCAATTTAGAAATCGTCGAAGGTTTTCGCAAAGTGCCGGAATAAAATAAATTAATAAAAATAAAAAAAAACAAAAACAAAAAACATGAAACGAAAAATAAATAAAACGAAACCTTGCAAAAACTTGCAAAAACATGCGTTCTTGAACTTTCGAAATTGCTAGAGAAAGTAGTTGTGTGTTCTTGCAAAGTGTTGAAAGGCTGAGTTAGCTTGCACTAAGTACCGAGAAGTCACTGGATTTCTTGCAAAGTGCTAGTAGTAAAGTGTAGAAATAAAATAAAAAAAATTAAAAAATAAAAAAAACTATAAATAAAAAAAAACCAAACAAAACTAAATAAAACAAAACAAAACTAAATGAAACTAAATGAAACCAAAAAAAAAACAAAAGGAAACAAAGAAACAATGTAAAATTGATAGAAGATCTAAATTATAAACAAAAAAATAAACAAAGATCTAATCTGATTTCGTAGTACAATTATCAAAAATCATCAAAATATTTTGAAAATATTAGTAAAACGTGGCATTGATATAATACAGGTTGCAGATCGTCCTAAAATATTTCAAAAGTATTCGAAATATTAAAAAAAAAAAGAAAAAAAAAGAGAGAAAAAAGAAAAAAAAAAGAGAAAGAAGAAAAGGGAGAGGGGTAAAAGGGAGAGGGGGTAAAAGAAAGAGAGGTAAAAATTGTTCAAAATGGCTTTTTTTTTTTTTAAGTTTTTTTTTCCTATGCCAGTTTTCTTTACTTTGTTTTTTTTTTTTTTTTAACATACTTTTTTTTGAAATTTTACTTTTTTTTTTATTTGGTGATCCGGGTTGAAATTTTTGTGATGCAGTCAAAACACTATGCAATTGTTAAAGATCTGCTAATTGTTATATATCATTTCAAATAATTATGATTATAATCGATTTATAGATATATATCATTTCAAATAATTATGATTATAATTGATTTATAGATATATAACGATTTAATATAAAAAAATGATATATATCAATTATAGATATACACGTATATCGATTTTTATTCAATTAATTGATATATAATGATATTATGATATATATCGATTATAAATATATATCGATTTTATCCAATTAATCGATATATAATGATATTTTAATCAATATATAACAATATTATATAATCGATATAAAACAATTAAATACTATATATTGATCAATATCTATATATAAAATTTTCTGATGTATCTGAATGCTATTTCATATGATGTGATATTACATGCCACCCTTTGTCACAATATCCATACTATTTTTACCATGCTATTCCTAATACATACTACAGATCTGTGTTATTTCGAATATTCCTGACACCAACCTGTACTACAACCTGTAAACATTTCTTATAGGGTGAACAGAATTTTGAAATATCAGGTTATGCGAAATGAAAAATTAACTTTGTGTGGCCTAACATTAAAGGTTGTATAAATTTTATGCAAAGGTTGTTACACTAATGTTAACTTTAAAATTTTTTTATTTTTATCTGATATATTGATCCAGATCATGAACTAGTTTGATACCTGATTCATAATTACTGTCAACCTTAGAATTTGACCTGCCAACTGCACCTTATGATCACTTAAATCACAGAGTTAAATGCAATTTATCCCATTTATTGCATTTAGGACCCCAAAATATACATAGATAGGTTAGGTAAGAGTTTGCTTATTTTTGAAGGTTTTTATGCAGATCTTTTTTATTTATAGTAATTTTTTTGTTTATTTTTAAAGTTTTTCTGCAGATCTTTCCTTTTTTAATAACCCTATAATTAACCTAACCTATCTATGTATATTTCAGAGTTCTTTTGCATTTGTTATATTTATTAGATTTATCACATTTGTTGCATTAATTAGATTTATTCGATTTATGCAATTTATTAGTTAAATGAGATTTATGCAATTTATTTGATATATCTGACAAATCAGATTTATTGTATTCAATTGTATTACAATCTTTTAATATAAATAAAGGCTTTGTGCCCTTAAGAAAATACATCCTTGGTGATATTAGATAATTCATTCATAATAAACTCTATATATTCCTTATAACCATAATATAAACTTACTCTGATCTACTACTAAGTGGCATAGTAGTATGATATTCCATTAGTACTTCTTTGTGCATGTGATTAACATTATGCTGTCCGGCTGTTACTTGATGTACTAAGATTGCTATAGTTATTGTTATGTTCAGTATTCCGACGGACTGAGGATTACTGTGGTTGTTGTTTAGAGAGAGTTACTCTGAAGTATTGATAACCAAAGCCTAGACTTATCTACTTGCTGAATCTAATATGCCTCCTTCGATAGGTCATCCAGTTTGGTTGGTTTGGTTTGGTTGGATTTAGGTTGACCTGAAAGAGCCAGATTACCATTGTTATTATTAACACGGGTTACTAGTTTCCGGATATGTGTCATTTTATCAACAATTATTTTACTGATAGCTTACTTAGCTGACATTATACCAAGTGAAAATTTACTAAAATACATATCTGCAACTAATAAAATGCTAACCCTAACTCTATGTGATGTTGGCTAAATAAATTTTTAGTGAAATTATTGTCAGTAAAGTGAACAGCACTGCTAGTCGCTAGTTTCCGACTTGGGTAAGAGCTCTATTTCAGTTAAATTCCCATTACGGCAATAGAAAAGCATTTTAGGGAAGAATTTATGAAAGCTGTACAATACTATATTAAAATGTATTGAATACAGAATGCACATTGATAAAAAAATAAATAAATAAATTAAATTAAATTAACTTGGTCAAAATTTATAAATCTTTCATAATTTTTTATATGCAATACATAAATTCAAATTATAAAAGAATAAAATTTTTTCTGAAACTGATTTGATCACAGTTTTAGTTCCAGCCAAATTTAAAATCAGCAACCGATGTTTAAGTCACTTTTAAATTAATAAAATATATATAAAAAACTGTTTAAATTTTTACTATCCTAATATGTACTATGTACTGCATATGTAGCTTTGGCATTAGGCTGTTTTATTGCTAATTAATAAAGAATTGCAGCAGAATCTTGTAAATTAATCTATATTTATAGAGTTTTACTCTGTTTAACTTTTTGTGAAATGTTTGAAAACAATAAAATATGCTATTATGAGCTTAGCTAAAGTAAACTATTATCTAGAAAATTTTGTTTTTTTTTGTTTTTATACAAGAATATAGACACTTTTTTTTCTTTTTTATAATCAGAAAAAACTTGTTTGATTATGATTTTGCACTCTGTTGCATAAAAAAGTTATATTTGCATCTCCTTTGTGAGATACATTAAAGTGATACATTTTTCAAAATTGCATACTATGAGGGGTATACAATTAAACTTTGATACACAACAAAGTTGGTGCTAAAGTATAACCAACCTGGAGTTTCAAAAGGGTTCTAATCTGAAACTAGTTTAGATTTTTTCAAAAAAATTAAAATTCTGAAACCCAAAACCTGAAATCCCGAAACTATAATCTGAAATTAAAAATTGTAATAATATAGAAAACTTTAAAATGTATTATAAAGTTTACTTATTTTTAATAAGATAGAACAAATAATGTTGATTTTAATTATGTATTTAAATTTTTTTCACTGTCTCACATCATTTGGCCTCTTTTTAAAGCTAGTCAACTTTATTTTAATATTATGCCATCATTACAACTGATTTCAAAATTCTGGGACAATAGAAAATTTGTCAATGAAAGAATTGATGAGGTTTTGTTGTCGACAATTTATTAATTCTGTGGTAACTTATCAATTAGATCATTAGTAGATATAGATGCACTATTAGGGCAGTGTCATTAATCACCTAATTATTTTTTATCAGAGGCTTACCTCCTCTCCCTCTTCTTTAATATATATATAGTCAGGTTCTTATATATAATTTCAACTTTTTTTACCACCTCCCCTCTAAAAAATCACCTGATTTTTGTCACTCCCTTACTTATTATTACTTTGCATCCAATTTTTATGTAGCAAATAAAAAAACTAATGATCGCAAAAACTACTTTGATTGTCAGAATATAAATACTAAAATAATATCTTTTATACTATACTTGTGAATCATAATAATGAAAAGAACTGCATGCATAGAAATTAATTGTTGGATGCATTCCAGCCCAAATAGCACTGGATGTTCAAACTTTAATAAATTTTTTAAGGAGATATATAATATACAGTACATTAGTATGATAGATATATATTGAAGAGATATAGCATATATCAGTGCATTTAATAGTAATATATAATATATCAATGCAATCTATGTATTTGGAGATTTGCTTAAATGTTAGTTGTCAAGTATGCTTTCAGGTTTCAGATGTGGTTTAGGGTTCTTCAGATTTTGGGTGAGATTTTGAGGTTCAGATTATTTTCTGAAACTATAAGTTGAAACCTGTAACATTCAGATTTGACAAAAAAGGTTTTGGTGCCAACTTGTAAATCTTTATGCACAAGTGCAATTTTACTATTTTAAGTATTTCTGCTATGTGAAGCTAGTAAATTTTAATTATATTGGATTATGTTGCTTATTATTAAATCTGAATTGGATATTTTTACTTCACTACATTAGAATTGTCGAAGGCGATGGGCAGGTAATATGAATGAACAACCAATTACACACGCAAATAAAAACTCAGACACACAGAATTTTATAACAAGTCTGATAAAAGAGAGGCAGTTTAATTTGGCAAGGTAAGTAAGGCTTACCAGATCAAATTTAATAATTTAACTACCAAATGATCCTCTCAATAAGAGGATTCTAGTGTGCCAATTATTAAAATCTCATTACTAGTTCCTAAGATCAAAATAGAAATATATTACTATAAAAGTTTTATAATTTATTAAAAAATTATAAACTATTTATAGTAACACAAATTTATTCCAATCTCTGGATCCTGTAATTAGATTTTTATAATTTTGGCTTGCTAGAATTCACTCATTGAGCCAATCATTTTGGTAGTTGAACCATCGAAATTGGCCCAGTAGATTAAATGTTATTAACAATTAAATTTAATTTTCAATTGTTAATAGCTTTTAACTTTTGATCTACTGGGCCAATTTTGATGATTCAACTATCAAAACTATTACCTCAATGAGAGATTTTAGCAAGCCCAAAATAATAAAATCTAATTACTAGATTCTAAGATCAGAACAGATTTGTGTTACTAATAATTTATTAAAGAATTATAAACTATTTATAGTAACACAAATTTATTTCGATTTCTAGATCATGTGATTAGATTTTTATGAATTTGGGATAACTAGAATCCTCTCATTGAGCTGATTATTTTGGTAGTTAAATCATCAAAATGGGCCCAGTAGATCAAAAGTTATTAACAATTAAAAATTAATTTTTAAGTGGAAGATCGCAGATAAAGGGTATAAAATGATCGACATTTTATAATAAATCACGGCAGAATTTAATAGTAAATTTTTATAGTGTGCGAATGGGGCTTGCTTACATATAAAAGTATTTTTTTTATTAAGTAACACTTTCTTGTTGCTTAATTAAAAGTCATAGAGCTAATTCTTGTGATTCTAATGGTAGTAAAATCATCAAAATCGGTTTGATAAATCATAAGATACGAGTATTTTTCAATTGTTTACTATAGAGTTTTTTCTTATGAATTGAAGCACATGGCGTTCCACTTACTATATAAGGTAATAGTCACATGCCCGCCGATTTTTACTATGAAATTTGTTCCCTTTAACTGCGGACTACTAATTAATTGTTAATAACTTTTGATCTACTGTGCAATTTTCAATGATTCAACTACAAAATGATTAGCAATCTAAATCTTAAAAATCCAATGATAGGATCCAGAAATCAGAATAAATTTGTGTTACTATAAATAATTGATAATTCTTTAATAAATTATTAGTAACACAAATCTATTTCTATCTTAGAATTCAGTAATTAGATTTTAATTATTTTGGGCTTGCTAGAATCCTCCTCATTAAGATGTTCATTTTGATAGTTGAATTATTGAAATTTGCCTAGTAGATCAAAAGTTATTAACAATTAAAAATTAATTTTTAATTGTTAATAACTTTTGATCTGCTGGGCTAATTTCAATGATTTAACTACCAAAATGATTACTCAATAAGAGGATTCTAGCAAGCCCAAAATCATAAAATCCAATCACAGAATCCAGAGATCAGAATAAATTTGTGTTACTATAAATGGTTTATAATTTTTTAATAAATTATAAAACTTTTATAGTGACACAAATTTATTCTGATCTTAGGAACCAGTAATTAGATTTTAATGATTTTGGGCTTGCTAAACCTCTTATTGTGTGGATCATTTTGATAGTTAAATCATCAAAATTGGCCCAGTATATCAAAAGTTATTTACTATTAAATATTATTTCTAACTTTACCAGGAATAGAGAGATATGCAATATTATTAAGTATATATTTACTGGGACATTTTTAATGGCATACATCTGCAAAATCTTATAACTAATTGGAAAATGTACTAAACGCAGTAAAAATGTGAATTTATGTACTTAAATATTACAAATATGCGTTGCATGAACTTATATTCATATATGGCAGTAAAAAAATAAAAATAAATAAATAAATAACTATAATAGTATAGCATAAACCTGAATTTGCATATTTATACAGTTATACAGTATATCTGATATATATCTATCTATATTATTAAATCTTTATAATATGTCTGCATCAAAAACGTTCTAATTGGCTTTGCTTATGAATATACACAAATATGAATGTTGTCAAGAAAAATGGGATTTGAATTTTTTTTGCCTTATGTTGTCACAAGATGAATTTATCTCTTTGAAGCAAAAGTTTAATTGTGCTATAAATAATCAAGGAGCTACAAAGATCAAGATTAAGTAATATTCACTAAAATATGACGCATGTGATGAGCTCAAATAATCAAAAAGCCACAAATATCAATGCTAAGTAATATTTGCTAAAATATGACTTATGTGATAGCTGCAATATGGTAAATCTCTATGTGTGCCCACATTAAAAATGTTCTGATTGGCTTGCTTATGCATACACACAAACATGAATATAGTTAAGAAAACCAGATTTGAAGTTTTTTTTGCCTTATATTGTCATGATTTGAATTGATCTCTCTGAAGTTAAGTTTAATTGTGCTGTAAATCCCATGAATCAATAATTAGGAGCCACTAATATCAAGTCTAAGTAATATTCACTAAAATATGACTCATGTGGTAACCGCAAATAATTAAAAAGCCACAAATATTAAGGCTAAGTAGTATTCGCTAAAATATGAAGAATGCTAGTATATTTAAAAATTTGATAAAAAAATTGCAGAGTTGCAAAATCACAACCTCAGGTTATATGCATTAGAGTGATCATTCAAGATTATTTTAGTGACTACACTCTACTAATAATTTGCATGCATACAGGATTTTTTCATTTATGTTAGTTGATCAAAATGACTCAGTATGTGCTCGTACATGATATCTATAAAATGTAATTATGAAAAAAATATTTTTAAAAAAACAACTTTGCATATTCCTAATTAGTTATTTTTTTGATCTATAAACTTTGTCAACTGAAAAAATAAAGATTTGTTACAAAGCGTGTATGTATGTACATGCTAAAAAATACAAGTTTCATTCAAAAAAATTATATATATATATTATAAACATAAGATAAGTATACAACAATATTCATAGTATATTTCAAACTAACTAATTAATATATTAATAACCCCAGACTATACCCATCCTTAAATAATTTTCTCATTCCTGGTTTTGTGTGATAGTATCGTGCAGCTACCTTATTTAATAATTGTAAAACCTGATTAGCTGATTGGGTATTAGGTTGGGTGGGTGGGTAAAGTAAGGTGGGCTCATAGTAAAAAAAAATCAGCTTATTTCTGGAAGCCCCTAATTAGCCTTTACTATAAACGGTTGGTAGTTTTGCTGCTTATGGTAATTTGTGATATTTTTGTGCATTTGATTATCAAAATAATTTCCTCACAATATTCAAAAAAAGAAATTTTCTTTTTATATTTTTATACTAGATTTAGATATAGATATAAATCTAGATCTAGATCTAGATCTAGATATACTGTAGTACTTTCTTTCAAATCGTTAAAAAGTGATCGGTACGTATCGAAATATGTATTATTATTGTTTTTATGAATATTTCATCCTATATTTATTTGTAGTATTGTGTATTATTCTCTATTTTTTTTGTTTTCGTCAGATTTTTTAATGGTTAAATAAATTGATAATCAGATCTGCAAAGAAATAGTAAGAAGCTGTAACAAAGGATTTGAATGAATTAATTTGTTTGTTGTTGCCTTATTTTGGGGGTCGTCTAAAGCTGTGTCCATCACATGACATAGAGCCAATAGGATTGTTTATTTTGATCGACACGGATCAGCCCGAAGAGACAAAAACAGCGAAAAAAAGCGAAAGTACAAGAAACAACAGTCTAAACCCATCTTGGTGCATTAATAAAAAATGTCGGGAGGACAATTTTACTATAAGACATGCCCTAACCCTAACCCCAAATTAACCCTTACCCTAACTTTAATTACAAAACAAAAACACGTGACTGGACATGGCTTTAGACGTCCTCTTATTTGGTCAATTAACTATCATTATACGTGATAAACTGGTTTATACAGGAAGATCACAAGTCAAAAATTAATTAATTTATTCATTCGAGTTGACATAAAGTCAACAACATATCAAAAAGATGCTAAGCATGTTGATCACATCATGGAACCATCAACTAGAACAAGTCCAGTCCAGATAATCAAAGCAGGTGAGTATGATTTGAATAAACTTTCCATAAACAGTAATCACTAACTTGATAAAGGCGACAATGAGAACAAAGATAAACCTATAGGAAATGCAAACTGGCCTTATGCCGACGATTGCTCACTCAACTGCGACAAACCACAATTTCGACCAAGCCCACCCTCCCAAAAGAATCTGGCTATTCTTATAATATCTATAACATGTTTATACTATCAACCAGCTGGCATTGGTCAGCATTTAGCCACACAAACACAACAAACTAACAATTTTACAGGGCTGTCCCAAAATTTTGGGTCAGATGCATCAGATCTAGTAAAATTTTTTATAATTTTTTGACAAAATTGATCGATTCCGATCCTGCCGTCCATAATTCTGATGCACTCCAACGTATCCCAACCAGGAATTTTGGGGACCTCGAATAAGTTAAACTCAACTGCTATATAAGCAAATATCAATATCACATGTTTAAGCACATCTTGTATATTAAGGTAAATAGATAGATAGATATATAATATATCACATGTTCATACTGATGGCTGGCCTGCATTATGCAATGCAGGTGGTAAGCCACCAGCCAGCGCTAAGCCGCATAAACAACTGCTTACAGTTATCTCCCGGCGCAATATTATTGCTATTTCCGGGAGCATATCCAGTTTCAGTTCCAATTTCAATAGCACATAAATCACAGTTAAATGAACCTGGCATTTTCATAACTATAACTAGTGAATATCAATACATCACATGTTCATATTAACGGCCGGCCTGCATTACGCAGGCGGGAAACCACCGGCCAGCACTAAGCCGCAAAACTCAACTGCTTATGTTGATCTCCCAGCACAATTTTATTTGCTATTTCCGGGAGCATATCCCATTTCAGTTTCAACAACTATAATCTGCATCCATCAAATAAAATTAAACTCCGGTATATCAGACCGGACTATTCCAATTATAAGAAACATGCGTGCAATACTTTTCGATATATTCAATGAACCTTACTCTTTATAGGCCGGGTTAACTGCGTTTAATCATTGCTAACCTATTTTGACATATGGTTGTCACTCTGCCCCAAAAAAGAATTTTGCGAAAATCAGCATAGTGGCACTGGTATTAACCCGTACGAAATTAAAATTACAACGTTCTTGACCTATACAATAAACGGAAAAAAAGAGATGACCATAATACCTTCTAAATTAGGAAAAAATATAGCGCTCCAAAGTTTAACGATCCACATTTCATGTAATCGTACTGGTAAAGATCATCATGAAATTCTAAATCAAATAACCGGATTTGGGCGAAATAAACAGGATCGATACAAGAAAAAGTGCACTCCAACAATCACACAATTCCATAACACTTGCATCATCTGCTATTCACGTTCGTAAACGGATATTCCACTTATTCAAATTACTAACTTATTATAACTTACAATTTAAATTGCATTTATACCAAATCACTGTAGAAACCATACTACCTTCGAAAGAATGTCTATAAACACTGTGCAAGATAATAAAAAGTATTCTCATAGTCCTAATCAAATTTTTACTATACGTAAACTCTACATGCTGAAATAATCGACCAAAAAAAAAGGAAGATTGAGACATTACATGTAAGATCTAAATCAAGATAACTTTTACATACCGCTAAACATCCTAATAATGCAAAAACTTAAGCTAATACTCTTATCTACATAAACTGAGTATTATATTTAAAATATTAATAGCAAAATCATTTCCATGAGTTAAAGATCGAATCATCTTGATAAAGGTCGAGATAGAGATAGAATTCAATTTAATTTTTTTTTAAAAGCTTAAAAGATAGTGAATAGTTCACTTAACTTTATTCTCCTATTAAACCCATGATGAATTCGAATTTATTAATAATAAACATCACATTTATCCCACATTACACATTCTCTAATTTTATGTGATAAATTCTTTCGTATATTTGTTGGCACGTAATCTTCTTTAACAAAATTTTTTTCGTTTTCTAATATTATTAAAATGATAATACTTTAAGCCTATATAATTTGATAAGTTCGTTATCAAGGGTAATCACAAATAGACCGATAATAGTTAACCGATCAGGCAAATCCTATCTATGATAGTCACTTCACATTAACGCCCATTTACATTATGAAGCCCGGGAAACCATCAGCCAATGCCATGGATTAAATACGCAACATCTTACGTTGTTACCCAGCATAACATCTTGTCTATTTCTGAGACTATATCCTTTCACTTCAATTATACATAAATCATATCTATGATCGCAAATCAATAAAGACTTATTTATCCCGGTATATCAGACCAAATCATTCAAATTTAAAAAAAGTTAACTTATTAGTAATGTTTAACATGCCCGATATTAAATCATACCTGGCGGCGAAGCCGCCACATGATCATGTGCTAGTTACTATTATAATAATCTTTGTTTAACTATTAAATAATGTTGTACACAGATACTTTCTGATTTCAATAGTACTTTAAATACTGAAATTTGACTAATGGATTATAAGATAACAGATTTTAATTTTTGTTTTTCCTTTACATATTAGCAAGAAAAAGCTTATAGTTGAAAGGTTAAATAAGTATATTTCAAAATCAATATGACCAATTTTATGTTTTAGCACCATTAAAATCAGAAAATTCCTGTCTATAACATTACTTAAAAGCCCAGGATTAGTTTATACAATAAAATATAAGCTTATTTAAGAAATAATATTCAATATAATGAGAACATAATGTTCTAAATTTAGTTCTCTTGAGAATATAATTTTGAATCTGAGTTTTGAATACTGATCACAGGTTTAGATCTGGCAAATTAAAAGTATTAAAGCGCACAAACTCAGGAAAATTATTATTATATATTGCTCGTTCAGATGACTTTATTAACAAATAACAAACGAGGCGGCAAATACATTAAGATAAAAAATATTTTGATGGATAAAAATTTTTTTTGATCATAAGTCTTTGCTCAGTGAATGAAGTTATTTTCGATTTTCGAATTACTGATTATCAAGGAACAGATAATGAAAAACAGGGGTAAAATACAGTTATGACGTGTAATAATGTAAGATAAGATTGCATTGTTTATTGTAAGGGTATTTAAGAGTCTTTGTTCAATGAATTAGATTATCTCTCATTATTGCCTGCCTAGTAGTAAAGCCCTGTTCCCTTCCTACTTACTTGTCTCTTAGCAACGCAGAACTAAGAAGGTACTTCTCAGTTTATTAAAAGTTTAGATGATATCAATTGTTGTTGGTAGATTCAGCGACTGCCACAAGCAATGCAAGGACCTCATGCTTGGCATTAAGCGAGACCAACTTGATTATGTGTTCTACATTGCCCCCTCTCCCCTCCGGGAGGGGGGGGGGGGGAGGTTGTTGTTTACATAGTAAAATTTAAAAAATTTTTTTCGAAATATTCCGTGACTGTATAAAATTTTTCCGAAATATCACGTAACGCTATGTATATTTATCTAAAATTTTTACTACGAGAGAGAGGGGGGAACGCTGAGAAGGGGAGATAATGTAAAACATAGAATAAGTTAGTCTCGCCTTAGCAGTACAAGGAACCTCATTGATTAGTGCAAAGACTTCATGTGGGTGTTTAGGCTTGCAAACATGGTGCAAGGGCCATCTTTTAAAGTAGCATTAGAACCATTACATAATTCCACATAATGCTATATGACTGATTCTCATTTTTCGCTATGTGATATTCGGTGAAATGAAAAGAGCCGAAAATTACTACATAATTAACAAAACTCTATAAATCCACGAAGGTAATCTCGAAATGCTTTGTTGAATTGTTTATAATGTTCATAAATGCGCTATGTAATGCTTGATTCCATTCCTCTAATATAGGTCTATCTCTATTAATTTTAGTATTAAGGTTTGAAAATGTACTTTGATAATAATTGCTTGTGCTATTTACGACTTCAATAATCTGCATCGATAATTCAAAGTTATTTGTACATTAAATAATGCTGGTAAATAATGGTTAAATAATGGAGCTAGGATTTCTGTATTGGTGCATTGAGAAATTATATTTAAATGTGATGGTTTGTTAAAGTTTTTTGCATTACAATAAATTTTAAAAACATTGCAAGTTGCTTGAAACAAGTTCTTAGTCATTCCGATCGGGATTTCTATATTTGGAGTTTCTTGGAGTTGTAAATCGATACTAGCACGTACCCTTAAAATATCTTCAAAGCAGCGCTCTGTAATTTGAGAATCTACTCCAAAAGTTATAAGTGCCCATTCGTAAAATTTGAATCATTTTTAAATAATTATCTAGTGCTTTATTAAATGTATTTTCTGAGATATCCTTTGATAGTGTATGGAGAAATCCCAAATATAGAATTTATTTAAATTACGTTTAGGATTTAAAGATTCAATCAGGCAGTAATGTACGAAATTTTCGCGTGATTCCTTATCGATAAACATGAAGGACTCAACTAATGTTTCACCAATATGATCTAATTTAAGGTAAAGAATGTTGCAAATAACACCGTAATTTAATCGAAAGCCGAGATTTATTAGTTCCATGAGCCTCTCATTAACAACTTTAGTATTTGGTTGAATCCAATCAGCTGTAGGAGTGGGTGGAAAAAGGATTAAAAGAGCTCCTTGCATTACAAGATTATTTATATCATCACAGATTTCATAATAACAAATTTGTTTCCAAATATTAACCAAATCTTTGTGAATTAAGATTACACGTGCAATCACATTAAGTTGCCGATTATTTTCATAACCGTCTTTAGTTGGATATCCGTCTTTAGTTGGATATTCTTCAGGCAGGTAAAACCTTCCCGGAGGTCTTGGTGGAAATGGGATAAATTTCTTGTTTATTATCTAATCTTTGATAGCATCTAGAATTTTTGGGGCATCATTTATTACGTGAGGACCAGCAGTGAGAAAATGGAAAAGCTCCATATCGTTACTTTTCGCGCAAATGTCTTGAGTTTTTAATTGATTTCCTACTTCATTTAATAAATATGGAAAGACTGGTATTTGTAAATTGCTCGCCCAAGGGCCATCTTGTAACAATCTGATCCGTTCCGCATCAATTTGGCCAACGTTATGTGCGATCTTGAATTCGATAAGTTTTTGATCGTAGCTGCCGTAATTCATGAGAAGTTTTTGTATCATGTATCTTGAAAGAATTCCACGCCTTGCAATGATAGCTTCGCGACAGAAAGATTAATAAATGACGGACCTAATCTAATTGCGTGAAAAAGCGCATGAGCTCGACCGTATTTGCTTGATTATCTCTAGCGATGGTAGACCAAATTTTACAGCATAATGCTAAGTTTTTAGGGTTGGTAACATATTTAAAAATAAAAATTTTAATTTCATATGGGAGGTTTTCGAAATTTGCCATAATTTTCGGGTTTCTAAAATGCACTTATGGTGTTTTACATCATGTTACATAAAACCATTAGAATAGCCAATCAAAAATTTAAGATCAGGTGTAACATAAAATTTCAAAAACATCCGTATCTCAAAAGTTTGCTTATGAAACTACCTTTAGGGCTCTAATAAAAAAATTCCTTGCTTAATTTTGTATATACTATTGCACCGATAAAATCCCAGGCCTCACCCTAACTCTAAGGTAATGAAAATTTATTTCTTGTTTTATAAAAATTTATTTTTTTGTTTTTGTTACACGGATTTGCAAATCTAATTTTCCTATGGTGTAAAACACCATAGGTGCATTTTATATTATCTGATAAATTTTGTTAATATTATAATACTAACTAACTGTGGTTTATATGCGATTCTTATTAGGGATGGACTCGGTCAGTCATGGTCAGTTATTGGTCAGTCATAATCGGTTAACCGTTTATGACCAGTTGACTGCAGTCATTTATACGGTTAATGGCCAGTTATAGCTGATAAATTATTTACCCAATTATCCAATCAAATATCTAAATAAGTAACAAGTAGAGACTGAAAGAGAAACAAAACACAGCGATTTGCATTATAATCAATAAAACTGTCGTTCATATTTCTGGTCAAATTTGCAGATCATTTGACCATATTTAAAGTTGTTTTGTTCTAGATCTGGCCAAATGATCTGCAAATTTGACCAGAATTATTAATGATTTGTTTATTTGGAGGATATCTAAAGTGGAGGCAAATCATGTGATCATCTGCCAATCATAATATAGAATTTTGAAGATCACTAGAGAAGCAAACAAAAAATAAATAAAAAAGTTGGTTTGTTCTAGATCTGGCCAAATGATCTGCAAATTTGACCAGAATTATTAATGATTTGTTTATTTGGAGGATATCTAAAGTGGAGGCAAATCATGTGATCATCTGCCAATCATAATATAGAATTTTGAAGATCACTAGAGAAGCAAACAAAAAATAAATAAAAAAGTTGGTTTGTTCTAGATCTGGCCAAATGATCTGCAAATTTGACCAGAATTATTAATGATTTGTTTATTTGGAGGATATCTAAAGTGGAGGCAAATCATGTGATCAACTGCCAATCATAATATAGAATTTTGAAGATCACTAGAGAAGCAAACAAAAAATAAATAAAAAAGTTGGTTTGTTCTAGATCTGGCCAAATGATCTGCAAATTTGACCAGAATTATTAATGATTTGTTTATTTGGAGGATATCTAAAGTGGAGGCAAATCATGTGATCATCTGCCAATCATAATATAGAATTTTGAAGATCACCAGAGAAGCAAACAAAAAATAAATAAAAAATACAAAAAATGGCAGTTTAAACTTATCTTGATGTGTTAAGCAAATATGTTGAAAAGGCAATTTTGCTTATATATATCTACCTAAGATCTAATCTAACCCTAATATAGGATGTCACTAACCCTAAAGCTAATTGAAAAGTTATTAAATATGATTTGCCTCTTCTTTAGACATCTCTCTTATTTGTACAATTCTGTCAAAATTGCAAATTATTTGACCAGAATTAAAATTGTTTTGTTATAATTCTGGCCAAATTATCTGCAAATTTGGCTGGAATTATAAACAAGGTATTTCTTAACCGAGTTTAAACAACATCTAGAAAATTTTTAGATCATGTGATATACATTAATTTATATACTCATTATTGTTATATTTATCATTATTGTTCACTTATACAAAAACATCATTATTGACCCACTTAATCCATTTTTATTGACCTACTGTAAAAAATATTTACCTATTATTATTGACCTGTGTAATGTAGTATGATCATTATTTGTTTAATGTGTATAATATAACTGCAACCATTTTATAGTAATATCGTATACACAATATTATCTTAGTGTTGAAACTGTATTTTTGCAACAAGGTAATAGCAAATATGTTAAATCAATATAGTATCTGTTAAATAAATTTACACAACTATATATATATTATTTGGTGTTATTTTGGCTTTTCTTTAAAGTGTAAAACTACTTTTTATACTACTTTTGTTTTCTGATATTTTTTATTATAAAATTTAACTTGATTACAATTAGAGCTTGTACCCGTATAAGTGTTACCTGGGTAACCCGGTTAACACCTGTCAACCGGGTCATAGCTATCGTTAACCGGGTGAACCGAATTAATTATCCATAAGCATGATAATGTGATGTACAAACATATGTAAAGTACGTATGTCCGTTGGGAGTGAGGTCATTTTAAATTTTATTATTTAAACCCAGTTTATTTTCTGACGGCCTCTAGCCGTTTGAAAATAAACTGATTATGTTACAGCTATTATCATGATTCTCGGGGCACCTGATATAAAAATTAATAAATTTATCAGTTGCCATTATCATTATATGTAGTTTTTTAAAAAAATGCATATAAGAGAATTTATGATTTTGCATCAATCAATCAAAAAAACGGTTTACCTGGATTATTAAGATGACCCAGTTTATAATGTTGTAAACGGTTAGTAACCCGGAGCTTAAATTTTTTAACGAGTGCAACCTCTAAAAAAATTACATACCCTTAAGAGCTACCTCAATTTTGCATTAGCCAATCAAACAAACCGGGTCAACCGGGTCAACCGGGTAACCTGGATTTTTTAAAACAATCCGGTTTGTGACCCGGTAATAGTCTGGTAAACGGGCGGGTTATCCGGAATTTGAAATTTATTTCGGGTACAACCTCTAATTACAATGGGACAGTACTAAATTATTTAATGTCTATATAATGATATAGTGATTCAAGCTAGTAAAACAATTGTAAAACTTAAATTTGAGAGTCAACAAAATTGATTATATTGGATAGGTTAAGTCAAGATTATTTTGAACAAACAAAATAAGTTGTATTCAAAGAAAAGTAACTTATAAAATAAAATTTTATTGAATTTTTATATCTATAATTAATAAAGCAATACATACCAAAAGCTTAGTGCTTTAAATAATTCATAAAAGTAAATTTCTCTATTGTAATAGATATTGAAACTTGTAATTATAATGAAATCTTAAACTAGTTAGTTTAGAAGAAAAAAACATTTGTATTGATCAACATTATAGTAAAAAAGAATAATAAATTTGCAAATATTATTAAAAATAAGAATAATTTAAAATATAGTATAGAGAAACTTATCGAATGTGATCTTTGTGGATCTACTAAAAAATTTTTACCATTATTATTGTATTTTTAAATTACTTCAATTATAGTAATTCTATATTGTCTTTTAGAAACAGTAGTGTCAATAATAAAGCCTGTATTATTTTTTATTCATCAAGTTGTTAATATATGTAAATAAAAACTCAAAGTTATTAAGAGTTGTGAATAATAAATTTGTCAATTTGCATATATAAATCACTTAAGTAAAAACTAAATATAGAAATAACAACTCAGAAATTACAATATTAATATTATTGAAGTACTATACACTGCACAATGTATTTAATTGCATTTATATAATTTTTATAAAAACCTAAAATTGTGAAATATTAGATAACAATAATTAAATAATGAAAATTTGAGAACATTAAAATATAAAAAAAAAACAATAAAATAATAATACCACTTAGTAATAGTAACTACAATTCAGATATTTGTTTCTCTTTAGTTTTTTTGCTATCAAACCAAGTAAATAATTTTTTCTTATTAAGTTCAGCATTTTCGTCCATGCAAATATCTTGTTCAATACAGACCTTAACAAAATCATATCTTTTCTAGCTTATTTGTTTCTTCACAAATAGATTTTTGAGTGCAGATTGAATATTAGTTTTCTTTACTATATTATTGATGTGTTCTTTACTTTGAATAGACTAATATCAAAAGTTTATTATTTAATTATTTAATACAATAGTTTAATATATAGTTACTTAATACAATTGTTAATATTATTTAAGTATACCTTTTTTGAGATCTATATTTGCGATTACGAATTGCAGCTATTGTCCTCTTTTGAGTTGATAGAAGTAATAGGCGCAATGCTTCTCTTGAATTAACTACTATATCTTCTTTTTAGTTTGATGAACTTTATAGTTCTATTTCCTCATAAAGCAACATTGAATCATTATTGGTTATATAGTTCTAGAACTTTATATAAATATAAATTTAAGATTTTTTTTATATAATTTGCTATATAAACTTAAATATCTCATTAGTTGTAGATATATTTGAATTTGTTGTAAATATTTCTGCATTCGTTGTAGATACAAAGCTATTAGATTTTTGTGGTTTTGCCCCCATGTACCTTAGGAGCACCAACACCTAATGTATTTTGTACTGGCATTTCAATAGGACGAAATAAATCTTTCTCTGCAACTCCATGTTCATGTGAAAAAAAATATCACTGCCTTGCTCTAAATAAATTTGAAGAATTTTTTGAAATGCTATATCAATAAAGCCATTGTAAATAACAAAATTCTTCTGTTCATTCAGCATTGCATGTTCCTTGTTGCGAAAATAAAGCACAAGATCATGCTTTATAATATCAAGTGTAACTTTATTATCTTCAATATCATTAAATAAACATGCTGCATGAACATGTTTACACACATCACGAAAAGAGCCATTCCATATAAAATCAAAACATGTGCATTCACTAGTTAACATATTAACAAGATAATAGCTATCTAGTTTTGCAATAGGATGTTTTGATGCGAGTTTATCTAATATTGGTTGAAGTATTGATAAGACTTATTATCAAAAAAAATATCTTTCATAGTATATAGTGACCAAAATCTATTATTTCCTTTTTTTACATAAAAATAAGTAACTAATCCCCCAATTGCAGATATAACTAAATAAAGTAGAACATAAAGCCGCCCTTGATTTAGTTGCCTCTTTATATCTATTGATTGTTTGAATGGCATAGTTTGGTGCTCTATAATTCGTGAGTTCCAATATGTTACTTGACCTGATTTAAATATAAGTTGTGGAGAGGTCTCTTCAATAATATTATTTTGCACTAGTGTAACACCATATATCAATAAAATGATAATTGGCTGAGTTCCTATATGTTGACCTTCAATTGACTTGTTCATCCATTCCGTAAGATTATTTGTAGCATATATAGGTTTGGAATTTGGCATATCATTTGAAGATAGCATGGTCACTATCAATAAAACAATTAATCCACTCCTCAGATAGCCAGTTTGCAAATATATCATTACTCAAAAATCTTTTGCAATCTCTGTAATTGGTAGAGATTTTATAAAAATTTTTTTTTTAACTTTAGAGGCCAGGTACTATGGCTGGGATTTTATTAGAGTTATTAGGATGTAATATTTATTACATGAATGAGGATACAACTAGCCACACGTGCACTTTTGGTGCCTAATTTAAGTAGTCCGCCCGAAGGTTCTACACTAGCTGCCATACCTACAACCCAACTATGGGAATTGCTTATTTAAACCCTCTGGTTCACGCTCTTCCTATTACTACCCATTGCACTGCACAAGCGCAGATATTAAGGGGCCCCAACTCTTTTTAATAAATCCTCAGCCTAAGGGCTACTTTACCCTCGCACCAATTGCCTACCATTATCCTTCTGTGTCCCATTCCACTTCGTGATATGGATTTAGCGACAAAGCCGCCTGCCCTTATTAGGTTCATTCCGATCCCAGCCACCCACCTTCTTTTTGGTAGTGCCGTTGTAGATCTTCACTATTGATTTTATAAAAAATTGATGGAGTTCACCAAGTTCCAAAGCCTTTTTTTTACTTCTGCTCTGATCCACTACCTTAAAAGCAATAGCAATTGGATATTGATAATGCTCATTAATTATTAGATTTTTAAGATGCTTACCAAATGTCTGCATAATATGAAACCAACATAAAATTAAGCCATGTAAAATATGTTGTAACCCACTTTGATGGTCTATGTTTATCAATCATTGCAAATAGTCGCCATAATGGTGCACAATTCCGAATTCTTGCAAACCCTCTGCCATTTGATAATTCCTTATAATAATATCATGCGAACAATCAAACTATTGCATGGAATATTTCGTTGAACTGCATCTACAGCAATCCTAATAGTATGACTATTCTCTTTGTTTGAAATTCCAAATGCTATTAGTGTCCCATATCCAGCACTATCTTCAACAACAAGAGATAAAATTGGAGCACCATCACTATTTAAATCGTATTTTCCATCATGCCAAAACAGAAAAAAACCAAAATTACATGCTTGTTGAAGCCAGAGGTTATCACTCAATGTTAGTTGATAATAACGTTCCAACCTATCTTCAGGCGCATTAGTATCTGGTTGCTGATAATGTAATACAACACCTTTTTGCTTTAATACACAAGTTACTAATTCATGTACTGTTGCCATGGGCCTATTTGACTTCGTGTATGCAACTTGTCTCTTTCAATAAATTGTCGAAGCTTTATATCATCACAAATTAAGTGTTGACTATATAAATTTTGAAGTTCATGTTGTGATGCACCATTATGTAATGCAAGAAGTTTCGATTTAATTTCCTTAGGTGTACGCTTATTAGCTCTGCGACTTTTAATTACAAGGTCTTGTGCTTCTCGACTCAGGTTAATCTGAGATAATGCAGTTGTTTGTTGAATAATATTTTGTGGAACATGATTACCTTTAATGATCATACGTACTGGATGATCAGAGTCAACTTCGGTTAGCATAACCTCGTACACTGCACTTATGCATATCAAGTGGATTCCTAAAATTATGTTCATTAGCATAATGATTACATATTTCAGCACATTTGCCAATTCCACTACAAGATCTTTGGCATCCACTTTCACCGGAACAAAACCAGACCCATCACCAAACTTGAAGATCATTTCCTTCTCCATTACGTATTTGTTGAACTCGACGTTTTCCATCTTCAGTAAGTAGTAAAATGTCATCAAGACGATTTGTTGATTTACATTGACCATTCTCAGTTCTCCAGCCAAGGTAATCCACAGAACCTTCAACACGGTCAACCTTTATAAGCCCTTGTTTTACAGCGGCATTTACTCTTTTTCTATTTTGAACCTTATAGCACATATTATGTGAGATAGGAAGTGAATAAAGATACTGTTCAACTGCTCGCCCAAATGGCAGTCGAAATAGTATCATTATTATCGATATGCACAGAATAGGTGCTCATTTTCTATGTTGCAGTTTTGGTTAAACAAAGCCAATTTACGTTAATTAATGTTGAATACTAAAAGGATTGTTTCTTCTGCGTCTTTAATTAGTATCAAATTCTAAATATATACTCAAAGGTTATTTTTACGCGTCTTTCTTTTTTTTTTGCTTTTCGTTTTAACCTTTGACACTTAATTTTTCATTTAACGCGTTTAATACATTAATACAATCCACATACACTGTCTTACGAGCAAATCAATAACACTTAGAATTTGTTTATTGAAAATCATGGAAGACGTTCGATGAAAATTATGGAAGAAGTTCGATAAAAATTTATTGGGTATTTGTTTATCCAAACGATCATGAAAGAAGTTCGATCTACTTTGTCGACCCCTATTTATTTAACAAACAAACTCTCTTAAACTATCATTAATTGTCAATCATGATCCAATCAACGTACGTACATACATAAATTGACACTTCAGTTCGTGATCTACATTATCGAACCGTTTCATATCAGATATACAGGCCAGGCCACGTGAAACATATATTTAATGTATGATGGTAAATTTTTTTTTCGGGTAGGTCAATAAAAAAGGTTAAGTGGGTCAATAATGATGTTTTTGCTTATTTATATCATAAAAAAGTTTTATTTAAAAATGAAACATATCAATAATCATGCAAAGTCACATGATCTGAAAATTTTTGAGAGGCGGGTTGATTTTTCTATTTATATGATACAGATACACCGATATGAATTTTAAACAATAATTATTCATTTATTAGCCAGAATATCAAGAATTCGGCATCGGTCATAATCTTGACCGGTCGGTCAAACCGCTCTGACCGGCTAATATCGGTCATGGTCATTGACCGGTCATGACCGGTCATGATCGGACCGTGCCCATCCCTAATTCAGAAAATTTTGAAAAATTTGAAAGCTAACATCGGCCGCAATATTTCAGTTATATAAATATGGAAATCAATATAAATGACAAAAAAAAACAAAAAGTATCATTACAATCATTAACCATTTTTTATTAATGGATTGTCTTGCATTGTTTTGAATGCTGTATTATTGCTTTTTACAAATATGTAATTACTCAGAAGCTTTAAAGTAATTTTATATGTTCTGCATTTTTTTTTTAAAGAAAAAAAAAGGGATACTCGAAACCTTCGTAAATGTGCGCTTTTGAGACCGAAAGTTTAACAACGACATTAAGAAAACAATCAATGCGCATTTATAGAGGCATGTGTTGTATATATTTAGGCCAGAAGCTGAGAGTGGTTTGCATTTATAAAGGCATGTATTGTATATATTTGGGCCAGAAGGTATGTATTTATAGAAGATACATTTACAGAGGTATCACTTTATTAGTAATTTAAAAATGAATACATTCTTGAGGTTCTATTTCTTTTCACATAAATTTTGATCATTTGTAGTTACTATCGTTGGCTACTGTATTATAGTCACCATTAATTTCTTTTAATAACGAAAGGACAATCCAAAAAGTAAACATCTATATGAATAAAACGCCGCACTAATGCTATAAAACATGCACTAGATTTAGTTTATTAAAGTTTAATCAATAAAATCTACGTTGCACAATCAAATTAGGATAATTTGTATAGCTATTGATAACTTCCATAAATGGCACATTACCAGTTACATATTATTTGTCTCTTTACGGTAAATAAAGTTTGCGCGTTGCCATTGTTAAAACAATGGTAATGTGCAGGATTCTTAGGACTCATAAAATTCGTCTGTCAAATTGTCAAATTCTGTATCATTGTTTTAACTATGGTAATTTGCAGAATTCATAAGATTGCAAACATTATTTGTCGCACCATTTTGCAAAGACGACAGCAATATATTAAACATTAAGGCTGCCGAGCTATCTGATCTAATGGCGCAATAATCAAATCGACTAATATTAGGCTAAATTTCGCATTTTTTTTTCCGACGCTTTTACTTAATGCACAAGACCTATTTAGATAGATTTTTTCGTGTTGCATATTAAATATCGGGTAATTTCTTAAGGTTAAACAATCTTTCATAAATGGAAAGACATTTGGCGTTGATTGCTTTTTAAACAAAATAATCAGCCTTTATTGGACTATACATGGAAGTCTAAAAAAATTTTTTTTGATATGAATTCCTTAAAATAATTATACTACCTAAATAGTTTTGATGTAAAGAATTCAATAAATTCGATAGCTATGAAAATTAATTTCACCACTAAAAAAAATTGATTTTGACTGATTATTTGCTGAAATAATTATTTAAAGTAATTTTGACACTGTTATATACTCACGGATATTGCTTTGCAATTGCCGCTTCTACAGTTTTATAATTGCTGCCATATATACTAATTCTTTTACTTTTCATGATCTTTGTGACCGACTATCATTATTACTTACATAAAGCTATTATCCGAAGGAGTTGCGGGCGGAGTAATATCAATATAAATCATTCAAAATGAAAAAGTATGCGCACTCATAGGCTACGTATTAATTACTACAATAAGAATATTTTAAGATGCACTTGACTTTTTATTTTCCTAGTTTATTAAAATTCATAGCATATTTCTGGAAACGAAATTTCCGTTTGATAAGGATCAGCATAAATGACAAAACAAGAAATTCCATGGACAATCACGAAATCAGGATGCAAGCATGGTCATTTGTCTTTCAGAAATGGCCTCATATTGGCCCGATTTGTCCCCAAATCGGCCAATCATGTGTGGCTTTTTAATTAACTTGTAAAGATGTAAAATGTTAAAGTATTTATATATTTAATATAAGCTTCTGAATTTATCATTGATAGTTACAAACTCATCAAACAAGGGTCAATCTATCCTAATAATCCGGTATTTCAACAAACGGTAAAAGTACTTTTTTCTACAGCATATGATAACTATTTTTATTTATTTTATTTGTCTATCTTGTCTAGATGTTAAAAAAAAACGCTTATTAATTGTAAAACATTCATCGTTTGTTGCTTTTTCAAACGTCACTTAAGAAAAAATTTCGTGTAACAAAGAAAAGCGCAAATCGGCCGAGCCATTTAAAATTTATTACTGTATAATTTCACACATAAAGATCATTTATGACATTTTTTTTTTTATTTAACAATGGTGGATATAGTGAAACATAAAATTTGGCGCAATTTAAATACATATATATGAATTTTGATATGTGTTTTTTTTTAGCATTTCCCAATTATATTTTTAAGTCAAAAACCAATTCACTTAAAATAATTATATGATTTGCAAAAATTGAAAATTAACAAAAATTTATTAAACAATTCTTTTGTAATCTATACAAATTTAAAATATAAGTTATAGAATTATATCCGGGCACCCCAAATGCCCAAGATATAAATATTACTTATCCACTAAAAATATATTATAAATAATCAATCTGAAGCTGAATTTACTTATACAAGGCATGTCAGATTTTATTTTGCGATATCAATACCGCAATGAATGCCGAGACAGTTCTTATAATCAAAATAATACAGCTACTTATTCTTTTCTTTCGTTTATTAATTACACAACCTCATCAGAAATGCATAAATTCAACTCTTCAAGAATAGTATTTGCTTCTGGACGGATTTCTGGGTTCTCGTCCCAACATAGCTCATATAGCTTAACAAATCTCAACGGAGTGTTTTCTATGGGAGTTTCTCTATTTCCTTGTTGTACATTAAAGATAACTTCGAAGTCTGTCATTGTTTTAAACGGCCTATGACCACTGGAAATATCCCAGTAAATAACTCCCAAGTCGTAGATGTCAGATTTTTTTGAAAATTTATAGGAAAATTCTTTTAATGCTTGTGGGTCAATGAATGCCGGCATGCCATATATACCGTTATCAATAAAGTTTTCCGTATCATATATTGACAGACCAAAGTCTGCAATCAGCATTCTATCTTCGTGAACCAAGATATTCTTGATATGCTGAAAGTACAGTAGATAACAAATAATTAACAAGTCACCTATACAGTGTTTTATGACATCGTATAATATTAATTACTCTGGTAATGACTTACAAGATCTCGGTGAATAATATCGTGCTTGTGTAAAAACACAAGGCCCAATGCAATTTCTTTAGCAATGCGTAATTTATCAACCCATTGTAGTTTTAAAAAATTATCTTCTAAATACTGTTCAAAATTTCCATTCTTAGCTAACTGTAAGACCATGATGTAATCTCCAGATGGATCTATATCATATATTTAAATCATTATTGAATTGCATTTAATGGTATAAACTATGTATAAATAAACCCTAATAACTCACTTTTGGTTACAGCATAAAATTCCACAATGTGCGGATGGAAAAAAACCTTACGTAGAACTATAAGCTATGTATGTGGCATAAAATAAATATTTAATTGTTATTAGAAATATTTAAAATCATTTTAACAATACCTCTTCAACAATCTTAGGGCTATTAGCTTTTAAGCTTTTAAGAGCAACCGCAATTCCACACTCTCTCCACTCAGCTTTATATACATTTCCAAATCTGCCTTCATTAATTTTCTCAGGATTAATGAACTCATTGTAATCATAATAATTAATATGACCTTCAAAAATAGCCTTTTCGAGCCATATTGTTGATGAATTTAAGGAATCAGTTGCATGTTTTGAAAATGTTGCTCGTTTAGTTGGTAAGATTTGATTTTGAGTTGCATTTTGAGAACAACCTTGATTACTATTAATTGAGACTTCGGCATTGTTGAGTTTGGAAATAAAATCCCAAACATCCATCTTATATATACTTCCAGGTTTTAATCTTTCAACCATATAGTTATATAGAAACGTTTCAGGGGATTCTTGTTTGACATGTAAAATAATTCAGCTAATATGTTATCTATATCATATAATCTGTGCTCGAATAAATTTAAAAAATCTACATAATTTGATTGAAAGTCAAGATCAATTAATTCGGTAAGCCTCTTATTAATAACTTTCACATTTAGTTTTTGCCATTCGGATTCCAGATCGTTTAAATGTACTTCACTAATTCCAATTTTTTTCCAAAAATGATCAAATCTTTTAGTGTTAATATTGCACGTGCTATAACATTGAGCTGTCGATTGTTTTCATATCCATCCTTAGGCGGATATTCTTCCGAATTTACAAGCACGTGAGGGAACGGAATAAATTTCATGTTCAAAATCAAATTTCTGATAGAATTCATATTTTTACGTAAAATATCTCGCGAATGATTTAATATACGAGGACCTGCAGAAAGAAAGTGGAAAAGTTCCATATCGTTACCTTTTGCGCAAATGTTATCAGTTTCTAATTGTTTCTGTGGTTCAGTCATTAAATACGTAAAAACTTTTTGATTAATTCTATTAATATCCATCTGTCCCACTATATTATGAGCAATTTTTAACTCGATTAATTGTTGGTCATATATGCCGAAGTTAATCAGAAGTCGTTGAATGAAATATCGAGATAAAATGGCACGTTTAGCAATCATAGCTTTTGCAACAGAAAGATTAATAAAAGTTGGTCCTAATCTTATGGCATGAAATAGGGCATGAGCTCGTCCATATTGATAAATAATCCATTCCGCTCTAGCCTGGTCATCTCTAGCAATAGCAGAAAACCTCTTGCATGCTAAAGCGAGACTTTTGGGCCAACATATAAATTTAAAAATATTTATCAATATCTCATTGGTAAGGTTTTGCACGCTTGTAAAATTTCTAGTATATTTTTCTGAAGTGTTTACTGTATGGTTTTCATTAGGAATCTCATTAGACATCATCGTTGCAAGAAAAGCTGACGAAAAACATCAATCTCCGTTATCCTTACTGAGCCTATTTATAGTTTGACGAAACATTTCTGAAAAACTGTCAGTGTCACTTTAGGTGACACGAAAGTTGCATTATTGTAGTATGTAACCCGTCGCGTTGCTCCGGGAATTCATTTTTACAATTTATATATATTATCTGCTTACTATAAAGTATTTTAATATTTAAATGGCTTGGGTTTATTTGAACCTAAAATAGGCTCAAAATAAACCTAGCTTGGATTTATATATATATGATATTCAATAATACAAATTTCTAATATAAATTTAAAAGTAATTCTTAAAAAAAAAAAAAGATAAAAAAATTATTAAGCCCATTTGATGCATAATCTGGCGTATACATAAATGTATATAGTA
>QKWP01001172.1:146520-157038 GCA_003550325.1 Gigaspora rosea | reverse complement strand
GGCTATTCCAAGGTGTCTGTTCCTTAGAAATCCCAAGAGTTTATTAATAATAAGAGAGGAGGATAAATAATATAAAGGTAAAGATAAAATACAATGTCTGGATCTGTCTAAAACTAAGGGAAATAAGGTGGGTTTATATATCTATTGAGCTAAGCATCGCTAAGCGTCGTTAAGCGTCGCTAAGCGTCATTAAGCGTCACTAAGCGTCGTTAAGCATCGCTAAGCGTCATTAAGCGTCGCTAAGCGTCATTAAGCGTCGCTAAGCGTCATTGAGTGTCATTGCACATCAATTTCACATATCACTATTACTAAATACAGTTATTACAAAATTTCCTTATTAAGTTCTAATTTTCAAACTAATTTCTACCAAAATTAAAACCTATTCTATAACAATGCCTTTATGCTTTAGAGGATAACCTGTTGATATAAAACACACTGAAAACTGGCAAAGTTGAAATAAAAATATGCACACCAGATACATCTCCAAACCAAGAAGTATTATTAGTTACCAATTCATAGTTGTAATTTTTGTTATATCGTCTAGTTGATTAATATAAATTATAGTTAGTTGAATAACTAGTTGATAACTAGTTGATAAATAGCAATTAATTGTAATCGAACCAGTTGATAATAAATCGATTAGTTGTTTAACTTTTTTTTAAATCGATTAGTTGAAAAGTTTTTAACTAGTAGGTTTTTCAACTAACGATTTGGAACACTAAGTCACATTAAACCAGGAATGGATGTTAAACTGTAAAAAATGCAAAATAGCGTCTAGGGGCATGGTTTGAGTAAAGGCCAGGATTAAGCTTAATTCGATCATAATTCGAAATTACACTTTGAGAGTTATTTTGCATTTATAAGGAAAGTCCAATTTAGAAATATATAGATAGTATCGAATTCAGCTGATTTGAAGGAATGTAATGAATGTTTTTGATAATAGTGATACTGTCATTTATTTGTCATTTTAATGTCATTTATAAAAATATTTTTTATGACTTGTCATTTTGCCATAGTTTTGTATAAAATTTTTTTATAATAAATGATATTGTCATTTTAAAATGACATATTATTTATAGTCATTTTCATAAAAATTTTTATGACCTTGTCATTTGCCATCACTGCACTAATATGAGTTATTCAATTTATTCTGCCTCGCTAAACAAAATACCAGCTTATAGGAATTTATTATGCTCTGTTAAATATATAAATATTATAATCATTTTGTTATAAGATTTATGATCTATTAACTACTTTTTTTTAAATACTAACTATCATATCTTTCTAATAAATATTATTAATATTCTTATTAATTTACTTATTAATAAGTGACAAATAAAGTTATTAATAGTCTTGGCTTTATCTGTTATATTAGATTCAAAATACAGTAATATTAATTAAAAAAAAAACTATTACTTTTTTTCTAGCATGTTTATTATAGTGCTTTATCTCTTATATTAATTTATTTGGTAATTGTTACTCAATAGAAAAAGATTATAATATATATAAAAATGTTATATAATATTTATTTAAGAAAATCTTATTTATACTATAAATGAATCTAATAGTAGTTATATCATTAAAACTGGCCCAGTAGATACTGAGCTGTTATTAAAAAATAATTGGCTACAAACTAATATCATATCAGCCAATTTGTTTCAACCCCAAAATCAACCAATCATGATTGAGGATTATCAAAGAAATTTCATACTTAAAATTTATTACAGTACAAATTTTCATAAGAACAGCCTTTTGTATTTATAATTAAATACCTAGAAAATTATGGTGCTTATATATTTAATTATAGCTTTATAAAGAATTTCTGGTCTTTAAAGATTTGTGGAAAAATATCGAAATTTATCCTTGAAGTTGCAACCTATCATAAACCCATTGTTCTCCTTCTAAAACACCTGAATATTTTAACAAATGGTAAAAGCATGTCTTTCTACAGCTTAGCATAGCTCTTTTATTAAGTTTTATTGGTTTTTAACTTGTCTAGATGTCAAAGAAGCTCTTTTGTTAGTTGTAATAAATGCTTCGTTGTTAGTTTTTCAATATCACTTAGGAGCAAATTTTTGTGTAATAGTTTATTAAAAAAAGGCCCAAAAAAAATCATATTAGCCGATATGTTTATATAAAAATTTTATATAGTTGGCCAATTGTTTTTTAACAATATGTTAGCATCTATTGCCAGTTTTTATAATCTAACTTCTATTTGATTTGTTTTAGTAAGCTCTACAATTCAATTAATAAGTATGGGCAATTTAAATAGTACAAAAATGTTTTTTTTTAGATAAATGTTGTAATTTTATATTTAGTAATTTATATAGTATATTATTATATATTATAATTTTTCTATTGAGTAGCAAGCTACTAATTAAGTTAATTTAAATTGTTATTAGAATATTTGGATTATTAATTAAACTAAACTTTAATACTTTATCAAATCCAAATTACAAACTAAAAAATTTCTAATTAAACTATTATAAATCTAAATTCTAAAAAAGTTTTAAAATCTAATCTAAATTTTGTTTTTAATTTTATTTCAAATTTTGCAAAAACAAATACAAACTAAAAAATACAATAGCAATATTATTAAAAAAAATACATATCTTTGAATTAGAAAACAACTTGTTCAAAAAATAGAATCTAAATATTTTTTTAACTAGTATAGTATTTATATATAGCTTCATTAATATATAAACAATATATGCAAAATCTTGTAATATATAATATTTTACAGATTTTGCTAATATTAATTCTAAGTATTGTTTTAATTTTATTAGATAATTTTTATATATTTAGAATTTGAGATAGAATTTGGAATTTGGTCAAAGTTTGAATAGAATTGTTTATTTTGCTATATAAGAGTTTTAGATATAATTGAACAATCTTATTTGTCTTGGTCTATTTATAAAAAATTTTAAATTTTATAATTTCAAAAAGTATAATCTAAATTAAAAAGTTTTTTAAAATTAAGGGTAGAGTAAACGTAGATTATTTTTCATATGATCTGCACGGTATTACAGATTATAAAAATTTGCCACAAGCAAAATTTTTTAATGCTTTAACGAATTTTTACCAAAATTTCACAATGGGCAGATAAGAACTTTCTATTATAGTAATAATAATTTCGAAACTTGTTTTATTTGAAAAATTCCACTTCTAATATTACCAAAATATTTGGCCCCTTTGTGCACCTGGGAAAAACATAGAGCCATCTGGGAAAACTTCAGTACTATTCGAAGTGGAATGAATTTTCTCAAATAAAACAAGTTTCAAAATTATTTTTACTATAAATAGAAAGTTCTTATCTGCACGTTGTAAAATTTTGGTAAAAATTCGTTAGAGCATTAAAAAATTTTGCTTGTGGCTAATTTTTATTTCCTATATAAAAATCTGTAATACCATGCAGATCATATGAAAAATGATCTATGTTTACCCTATCCTTAAAACTATTATAAATAAAAAAACAAATAAAAATTTTTTCAAAATATTAGAAATTTTATAGATTTTAAATATAAAATTTTTTTATTAAATAAAATATCTTTATAAAAATTTTTAATAATTAAATATAATTTATTCTTAGAAAAGTTGTAAAGTTTTTACTTTTCCAAGTAATAGATCTAGAGTTCAAATTTGCTACAACAATTTGAAAAAATAGATCTATATTAAATAACTGTTTCTTATTAATCAGTGGATATATTATTTGCAACCTATCTAGAATAGAAGCTTCTAGGCATAGTTGTATAAGGTTATATAGACAAATCCAAGGAATTAAAAAAATAGAAATCTATTTTGCAAGTCTTGAATAAGAAGACTATAAAGATCTTTGATATTGCTACTAAAACTAAAACTTTAAAAACTAAACCAAAGAACTGAATAACAAAAGCTAAAAATAAAGAGATTTACCAACCTGGCCACTAGACCATATCAAAAAAAAAGAACCTATACTTCTAAAATAGATACCAAGAGAAAAAGAACTATAATGTTTCTAATACTAAAGTAAATCAATTTATTTGAGCTAATTTGATCCATATTGTAGCTAATTTACATAGTATATTATATGACTAGTACTCTAGTTTTAGATATTACCAAATTTGAACAGTACAGATCACACTCTTTTTGTACAATTAGAAAATTCTTAATACTTCTATATAAGTTTATACTAGTCTATAGGGCTACCAATCATTATTGTTTTCTAATTTGGTAAACAACTACCTTATAAAGCTCTTGGAACCAGTGTTGGCATATGACCTATTATGACCGTTATGACCTTTATGACTATTATAGGTCATAAAGTCATAAAAATATAGGATATGAATTATGACCTAGGTCATAATCATATCCAATAGAAATTGCCAAAAAAACCATATAACAAAATTAATAAATTCAAATACTATCTAACGCAATTCTATCTTATAAAGAGACCCACAACACGTAAGTTAAGTTAGAATAATATCGTGCATGATCCATATGTGTGTGCATTATCATCAGGAAATTTATATATATAGATATTGATCGATATATAGCACTTAATCGTTTTATATCGATTATAAAATATCGTTATATATCGATTAATTGTATAAAAATCGATATATATCTATAATCGATATATATCATTTTTTATATTAAATCGTTATATATCTATAAATTGATTATAATTGTAATTATTTGAAACGATATATGATGATTAGCATATCTTTAACTATTACATAGTGTTTTGACCTCTTCACAAAAATTTCAGAGTTCAAACTTTCTTAAGCCCATTTGATTCGTAAGCTGCTATAGATTATAAAAATATATTTACAAAATGAGCAAAAAAACTTAAAAAAAAAGGCTGTTTTGAACGATTTTTACCCCTCTCTTCCTTTTACCCCTCTCTCTCTTTTACCCTCTCTTACTTTTACCCCTCTTTTCCTTTTATCCTTCTCACCCTTTTTTTTTTATTTTTAATATTTCGAATATATATATCTCACATATGATATGTGAGATATATATTTAAAAAAATTCGAATGCTAAAAAAAAAATTGCCGCGGTCGTGGTTTATGCGAGTTATCATCATTATTAAAAATGGAAATAGGGTTCGATATAAGAAATCGAACTCAAAACGAGTTTGAAAAAATTTTTTTCAATTTTAACTCCATGGTTTCTTTTGATATTGTCTTGATATGCCAATTTTTTTAAAAAAACTTGATGGATGTGTTTTATCGCCATATGATCTTAGATAATAAAGGAAGGATTAAAAATTTTGTCAAAGTTGATAACCTATTCAATGCAATATATAAAATTATAACGATAAGCATTGGTAATGACGACTTACGAACAAAATCATAGAAATTAACCAGAACTAATCTTGTAAAAATTTACTTTGTATCACAACAAGTCACAAAGACTTATTCGCTAAACCAAGTCTAGCTATAATAAAAATTATATTGATATAGTTTGAATGTGCGTAGATGATACTCTTATGCCGATATTGCGATCTTGTTACATGCGTGTGCAATTTTTATTGGTTAAATGTTATGACTTGGTTATGACCTATTAATTTAGTCATATGACCTAGGTCATAATAGTCATATGACCACTGGTCATAACGTTATGACCTTATGACTTTATGACCATAGGTCATATGACCATATGACTAAGGTCATATTAAAATTTTGTTATGACTTATGTCATATTCCATCACTGCTTGGAACTATATATAATTCCTAAACTACATATCTATTAAATTATTTATATTAGAACAATTTTATTATTAACTTGCTCATAATCCTACTACTGGCTGTATTAATCTATAAATTAATTCTAAAGATAGAGTATTCTTTACTATATTGTAAATTGATTTCTATTTTGGCAATATCTAAGTTTATACAAGTATTTGTTGATGCTATAGTACAAGTTACTCAAGTGTAGATAAATATTGTATAGAATAAGTACTACTTTATTATGCATTCTGTTAAAAATAAGCTAAATTATATCTTCAGATATAAAGATAAGGTCCTAAAAGTATGGATAATGTAGCCAGAAATTATAATTAACTATATATAGTCACCTCTTTCTAATCTGAACCTCTCTAATCTAAATACAATTAAATTCTCTCTAATCTGAACAAAATATTCTAGAACATTTATAAATTTTATTATAGAGTTTGGATTAGCTAATAATAACTCTTTGAGAACTGAGCTCAAAAAATTTTTTACTTATAAAAATCCTTAAAGAATATTTTTAATAGAATAGAAAGAGTTAACTATATATATAACCAGTATTGTATATAGAACAATTTGTAAACAATTTTTGCTATTTTTTTAAATTAAGATTACATAAAATTTTATTTAAAATAAACTATTTTAATTTTTTAAAAATGAATTTAAAATCTAAAAAAATATATAATTTTTAAATTAATTTATTAATTAGTTAAACTTGGAATATTAGACTTGAATAATTTTGAACAATTTGAATGCTTGAACAAATCATATATGAACATACCCATATACAATACTACTGTCTTCCTCCTCTATAATCATGCAGTCTGTATCATACAAATTGTGTGATTGTATAAAGCTTTTTATTATGATATGCTTATAAAAAGGTATTTTTTATAATTTTATTAGTAAAGTAGTTGCAGATTTGGTATAACTATAAAAAGGTTTTACTATGATATGATTATAGAGGAGGTGACTATATTGGAGGAAGACAGTATTTAAAATAAATAACTAAAAGTTGTATAAATAACTAGTTGTAATTTCAATAACTAATAAAATTCTAGATTTTAAAATTGGCACATTGAAGTCAAGAAACAAATTTATTCTAAATAAATTAAAACCAATATAATTATATTCTAGACTAAAATTTATATAACAGATAATATAAGCTAAAGTTTTAATAATAGCATTATTCTAAAAATATTTTAATAATTTATTTTATATTTTATTAGTTTACTATATATAGTTGGCCCTCTCAGAACCAGTATACATAGTAGGAATGACAAAGTCTTTAAGTCTAAGACTTTAGAACCTGGTTTTTGGACCTGGTCTTTAAAGACTAGTCTCAATTTAGGACCTAGGTCCATAGGTCCACAATAGGTCCTAAAAATATTAGTAATAAAATAGTAAGCAAAAAAATTTAATTGGTTAGAAGTATTATAACTAAGTTCAAGAACTTAATACTATTGGTCAAATACAAGTTCTGGGACTTATTATAAGAGGACCTGGTCCTTAGATTCATATAGTAGGACTTGCAAGCCTAGAACCAAGACTGGATTTAAAATATCTTTACTTCCCTAATGCATAGTAGACGGGTTTAGTATCAGTTTTGAAAGATAATTCGATTTGAAAATATCATGTAAAATGCGGACACGCATCAACCAATCAAATTGCAAAATTGATCAATTTCTGAGGCCTAATTGGAGTAAAAAACAGAATTACTTGTGATCTCGAAGACCTGGAACTATTTAATCATGTAATATCATAAACAAAAAATTTCTATAATTAATATTCTGATCATATGATCATCATAAAAAACTCATCTATATCAATTTTATATAATTTGATAGGATATATATTATGTGACTTTATACAAAATCAGAAATTTATACATAATAGCTATCAAAATCAGAAATGGGAGTCATCTAAAGGCATGTACCCATGTGATATTTTTGTGTAAATTAACCAAATGGAGTTGCGAAATTTTGTTTACACAGATTAGCTCAAAGAAGTCAAAAAACAAAAAAATGCAAAAATATAAAAACGGCATTCTAAACCTATCTTGGGACATTAATAAAAATTGTTAGGAAGGTAATTTTACCTATATTGGTTCTAATCCTAACCCCAACCCTAATGCTAAACAGACCTAATATGAATTTTGACTAAAATTTTAAAAATCACATGGGTACATGACTTTAGACATCCCCAGAAATGGCAGGTTATCAGTTATTACTTATAGAACAGGTATAGTAGATTGATTTTTAACTGATTTGGCAGGTTATCAGTTTTGACAAGATCAGTTCTGAGAGAACCAACTGTAGAGGGAGTCAGTAGAAAAGAGCCAAATTTATTAGATAAATTTGTCCTTCTTACTGACTCTTCTATATATTAATATATTAAAAATTTGCAAATAATATTTGAGTTAAATTTTTTTAACTTTAATTTAGTAATTATATTATATTTTATTAGTTAACAGAAATAGTTATATAGAAATAGCTACATTTGCAAAAACTAATACTTAGGAAAGCATATTGGATGTTTTGTGAACATTTTGGCCATTTTTTCAAATTAAAATTACTTAAAATTTTATATAAAAATAAATCCAGCACCTAAAAATATATATAATTATATATTTATTAAATTAATTCATTAATTATTTAAGCCTTGGACATAGGCCTGGACAGTTTTGGACAATTTTGAACATTGGACAAAAGACATGGTTGGACATGCCCAATGTACAACACTGCTAATACTGGTTACTATAGGCATCTATTTATAATATGTCAAAGTAAATTTTGTTTACTATGTACCAAGGTTAAAGATAAATTCTAAATAATAAATTACTGCTGAGATCTATAGCTTTTTATGACTACTATTTTCTTTAAAACTTATTTTATATAGATCTTGGCAAAACAGTTAATTAAAAATATAAAAAAGTATGAAAAAAAAGGTAAAAAACAAAAAAACTATACAACCTAAGTAAAAAACCAAATATAATAAAAGAAAAGATAAAAAAAGCAAAAAAATATAGTTTGATATATATATATAAGAAAGAAATAATAATAAAAAAAGAAATACAGTCAACCTACTATAAATGCAACTCGTAGAGACAAGCCTACAATATGCATTTAGGGAGGTTTGTATTTAAAGAGAGCCAATTAAATTGCAGCTTTAAAAATTAGATCATCAAGTTTGTATAACTTCTACCCAAACTGTATAACCTATATTAAATACTAAAATTTGATTGGCTACATGTATTTAGGAAGGTTAGTATAATATAAAATATTATTCAAGAGAACATGCATTTACAGAATATAGAACTGTATTTAGCACTAATAACATTTTACAGAATAGAAAAAAATGTGTATTTAGAGTTGCATTTAATAGAGGTCTGACTGTATACTAAAAAAATTTTACAAAAAAATTTTACTAATAGTTTCTTTCAATACACCTTATGTATTATTTATTGTTTATTTGTAAATCCAAAATTTACTTGTAGTATTAATTTTAATAATATAGATATCTTTCTAGTTTGAACAAAGTAAAACATTGCCAATATTTTAAAGGTGTAAGTCAGAATGCCAACTTTGATAAAATTTTGAAAAAGCTAAATACATTAAAAAAAAGTACCAAATAGTAAAAAGTTTGTGGGTGTGGCGACTTAGAGAAGTTGTTAAGTTGCCACCCCCAAGTGGCAGGTCTAGGGTTCAAATCCTACTGACGAAGCTTTGAAAAATAGACCTGTGTTCCAGTAACTGTTTTCTGTCGATCGGTTGGGTACATTACCTGTAGTTCTTGGTTACCATCTCGAATGGGAGCTTTCAGGCAAAATTGTATCTCGTGACACAGACAAATCCAAGGAACCAGGGAAACAGAAACCCATTTGGCAAGACCCGAGTAAGGAGGTAGCAAAGATCTTCGACGGTGCTACCAAAACCGGAATATTGGACCGGAGCCGAATACCGGACGTCGACCTTAGTGACAAGGTCTACCAACCTGGCCGCCGGATCGGGTACTGGAGGAAAAGGATCTATGTTATAGAAGTAGGTACCAGGGGAAAAATAACTATAATGGCACCTAATGCCGAGTAGATCAACCCTTCTGGGCCAACTGGATTGGAAGTCTGAGAAAACCGATGAAGGACTGGTAGGAAAGTGATAGTGGGTACCGGGGTTAGAGCGAATCTTACAAGGGCAGAAGTAAGTATTGGTAAGAGAACAGGGGTAACCCTGTCTCGCAAGTGTTGGCCTCGGTCATAACGATAAATACTGAAGTGTAGGTGAATACCTGATATGGGACAGGTACCGCTCTACCAAGTCTCCTGTCAAGGATAACAGAGCTGAGAATACTAGCTGGGTTCTAAGGCAACGGATAAATATCTGAAACTGGCTGACTGACTTATGTAACGGGCCTGTTCTGGTGATACAAGATGGGTTTGCAGGTAGAACATGGATTAGAGGGTTTAAAATAGGCAATTCCCGTAGTTGGGTTGCAGGTATGGCAGCTAGTGTGGAATCCTTGGGCGGACCACTTAAATTAGACACCAAAAGTGTACTTGTGGCTAGATGTATTCTCGTCTAGGATCAGAGGGTTTAAATAGGCAATTCCTGTAGTTGGGTTGCAGGTATAGCAGCTAGTGTGGAACCCTTGGGCGGACCACTTAAATTAGACACCAAAGTGTACGTGTGGCTAGATGTATCCTCATCTATGTAACAAATGCCGGTATTCACCTGGAGGATACCGACGGCCCTAATATCTTGAATAAAATTCCTAAGTCCCTAGACGGGCACTTTAATTAAAAAAAAAAAAA